>CAUYQU010084695.1:0-61385 GCA_963574635.1 Cheracebus regulus | reverse complement strand
TTTTTCTGTTTCTTAGTTTTCCTTTGGTGGACACCCCTTCCCCACAGAGCCGGACCTTCCTGGGTTTGCTGTGCTTGCTGTGAAACTCTCAGTCCTCAGCGCTTCCAATTGCTGTTTTCCTTGTGGGGATGGGACCAGCCGAGCCTGTCCGTCCCGTACACTCCGCACCGACAAGCACCGAGCTGGGGCACTGGCAAAACAGCCGCGCTGGCCAAAAGAATCGCGCTGGCGACCCGTGTGGCTCCTCTGCCGGGAATCTCCCGGTCTGTGGGCAACAAAAATTCGTCGGAAAGTGCGGCATCCACTCGTTCTCTGCGCATTCACTGGGAGCCACACTCCTGAGCTGCTGCTAATCGGCCATCTTGTATCTCTTCAACAATTTTTTAAAGAATTATAAAATGAGAGTACTGACCCTAATTGATTTCAAGACTACAGATAAAGCTACAATAATCAAGATGGTGTGGTACTGATGTAAAGATAAACATAGAGATCACTGAAAAAGAAAAGACCATCCAGAAATAGACCTATACACACATTGTCAATTGATTTTTTAGGGAAGGTGACAAGGTACCTTTGGGGAAAAGATAGTCTTTTCAACAAATGGTGCCAGAACAACTGAATATCTCGTGGCAAAAAAAAGTGAACCTCTATCCTTACTTCATACCATACACAAAAACTAATCCAAATGGATCATAAATCTAAATATAAGAGCAAAAACTATGCAATTTCTAGAAGAAGACATAGAAAATCTTTATAATCTTGGGTTGGGCAAAATAATAATCAGTGAAAAGGTTTATAAACTTCATTAAAATTTAAAACTTTTGCTCTCTAATGATACCGCTAGAAAAACGAAAAGACAGCTATCAGTGGGAAAAAATATTTGTAAAACATATATCCAACAAAGAATTTGTATCTAGAATATATTTTTTAAAAACTTCCTTATATACTTAGAATATATGAAGAATAAATGATTTGTATCTAGAATACATAAAAATATATACATTTAATACAAAAAACAAATGTAAAAATATGAACAAAAATTTTCAACAGACATTTTGCTAAGGAATATACACAATTGCAAATAAGCACACAAAAGGATCCTCCTTGGTTATGAGAAATGTAAACTAAAACACAATAGACACCACTGCACACCCACTAAAAAAGCTAAAATTAAAAGACTGACCATATGAAGTGTTGGCAAGAATGTGAAACAACAGTTCCACACTAGTGGTGGGAATGTAAAATAGTATAAGCACTTTAGAAAACTGGCCAGACACCGTGGTTCACGCCTGTAATCCCAGCACTTTGGGAGGCTGAAGCGGGCAGATCACCTGAGGTCAGGAGTTTGAGACCAGCCTGGCCAACATGGTGAAACCCCGTCTCTGCTAAAAACACAAAAATGAGTTGGGCGTAGTAGCCCACTCCTGTAATCCCAGCTACTCAGAAGGCTGAGGCAGAAGAATCGCTTGAACCCAGGAGGTGGAGGTTGCAGTGAGCCAAGATCGCACCACTGCACTCTAGCCTGGTTGAGTGAGACTCGGTTTTAAAAAACATATATATATATATTAGTACCTTAATAATAGTTAAGGAATGCTGCCTTTGTGCCCTGTGCTAAGCTTTTCCTGCATATTGTAGGTAATCTTCACAACATTTCTCCTTGGTATTTTTTATAACCAATGGAGGTTGCAGTGAGCTGAGATCATGTCACTGCACACCAGCCTGGGCGACAAAGTGAGACTCCATCTCAAATAAAAAAAAAAAAAACAGAAAAAAAAAAACAGCTTGGACAGCCATGATGGCTCTTGCCTGTAAACCCAACACTTTGAGAGGCTGAGGCAGGTTGATCACTTGAGGTTAGGAGTTCGAGACCAGCCTGGCCAACATGGCAAAACCCTATTTCTACTAAAAAAAAAAAAAAAAAAAAAATCATCCAGGCATGGTGGTGTGCACCTGCAGTCCCAGCTACTCGGGAGGCTGAGGCATGAGAATTGCTTGAACAGAAGTTGCAGTGAGCTGAGAATGCACCACTGCACTCCAGCCTGGGCGACAGAGCGAGACTCTGTCTCAAAAAATAAAAATAAAAATAGAAACAATTTGACAGTTTCTCAAAAAGTTAAACATATACGTACCCTGTGATCCAGTCACTCCTCTCCCAGGTATTTACCCAGAAAAATGATAGCAGGAGCTCATACAAAGACCTATACATGAATGATTACAGCAGGCTTGCATATAATAGCTAAAAATTGGACAACCCAAATGTCCATGATCAAGTGAACAGGTAAAAAATTGTGGTATATTCATACAATGGAATACTTATTACTCATCAATAAAAAAGATACTGATACAATAACATGGATGAATCTCAAAACCATTAAGCCATATAAAAAAGAGTATGTAGGCCAGGTACAGTGACTCACACCTGTGCTTTCAGCACTTTCGGAGGCTGAAGTGGGCGATTGCTTGAGTTCAGGAGTTTGAGACCAGCTTGGGCAACGTGGTGAAACCCCATCCCACAAAAAATACAAAAAAATTAGCCAGGTGGTGCATGCCTGTAGTCCCAGCTACTTGGGAGGCAGAGGTGGGAGGACTGCTTGAGCCTGGGAGGTTGAGGCTGCAGTGAGCTGTGATCACACCATTGCACGCCAGCCTGGGTGACAGAGTGAAACTCTATCTTTAAAAAAACAAACAAAAAACAGGCTGGGTGCAGTGGCTGATGCCTGTAATCCCAGCACTTTGGGAGTCCAAGGCCTGCGGATCACAAGGTCAAGAGATTGAGACCATTCTTGCCAACATGATGAAACCCTGTCTCTACTAAAAAATACAAAAATTAGCTGGGTGTGGTGGCGCATGCCTGTAGTCCCAGCCACTAGGGAGGCTGAGGCAGTATAATTGCTTGAACCCTCGAGGCAGAGGTTGCAGTGAGCGGAGATCACGCCATTGCACTCCAGCCTGGCACCTGGCAACAGAGCAAGACTCTGTCTCAAAACAAACAAACAAACAAAAAACCAGTACATACTATTTTCTATTACATAAAATTCAGAAGATGCAAACTAGTCTGCAATGAGAGAAAGCAAATCAGTGATTGCCTGGGGATGGGAGGTAGAGAAGGGAAGTCGTATTTCAAAGGAGCATGAGAAGACTTTTAGAGGTAACAGATATAGTTCCTTTTTACTTTTTCTTTTCTTTTTTTTTTTTGAGACAGTCTCACTCTGTTGCCAGGCTGGAGTGCAGTGGTGTGATTTCGGCTCACTGCAACCTCTGCCTCCCGGGTTCAAGTGATTCTCCTGCCTTATCCTCCTGTGTAGCTGGGACTACAGGCACATGCCACCATGTCCAGCTAATTTTTGTGTTTTTAGTAGAGACGGGGTTTCACCATATTGGCCAGGCTGGTCTTAATCTCTTGACCTCGTGATCTGTCTGCCTCAGCCTCCCAGAGTGCTGGGATTACAGGCGTGAACCACAGTGCCCGGCCTTCGTTTTTAATTTGAGTCAGAATCTCACTCTATCACCCAGGCTCATGTACAGTAGTGCAGTCACAGTTCACTGCAGCCTCAAGCTCCCAGGCTCAGGGAATCCTCTGCCTCGGCCTCCCAAGTAGCTGGGACTGCAGGCACATGCCACCATACCTGGCTAATTGGTTTTTATTTTTTTGTCAAAATAGGGTCTCCCTATGTTGCCTAGGCTGGTCTCAAACTCATGGCCTCAAGCAATTCTCCTGCCTCTGCCTCCTGAGTTGCTGGAATTACAGGTGTGAGCCACTGCACTGAACATAGGTATGGTTGTTATCTTCGTTATAGTAATGATTTCATGGGTATATATCAAAACTTAGCAAATTGTACACTTTAAATGTGCAATTAATTGTATGTCTACTATACCTCAATAAAGGTATTCAAAAAACTGTGACCCCATCTAATTTGTTTCTGAAAAAATCACCCTGACTGCTGTGACAAGGGATAGTGAGGGATGAGAGTAGACATGGAATCACCAGGCCGCTGGCACAGTCACCTGAGTGACAGATGCTGTGGCTGCAGTGATGGCAGTATGGAGGGGAGTGGACAGATTTGAGAGAAATTTTAAGACTTAAACAACGGCCAGGCACGGTGGCTCACGCCTATAATCCAAGCAGTTTGGAGGCCAAGGCGGGCGGATCACCTGAGTCAAGAGTTCAAGACCAGCCTGACCAACATGGTGAAACTCCATCTTAAAATTAATAAATAAAAGAAACAAAAAGACTTAAACAACAAAGCAAGACTTGCTAGCAGTTTGGATACACTGCATGAAGGAAATGGAGAAATCCAGGATAGCTGTATTTCTAACTGGAGCATGGAGTGACTGGGGCAGCCTGGGCCAGGAACAGATTTGAAGGTGAGTGTGGAACAAGAGTTATCTTTTCATCTACCTCTGGGGATTGTTGGACTCCAGGAGAAGGGTCTGGGTGGAGATAAAATTTGAGGATATTAGCAAATAAATGTTTTTTTTTCTTTTTTTGAGACTCACTCTTGTCACCCAGGCTGGAGTGCAGTAGCGAGATCTTGGCTCATTGCAACCTCTGCCTCCCAGGTTCAAGTGATTCTCCTGCCTCAGTCTCCCGAGTATCTGTGATTACACGCATGCGCCACCACACCTGGCTAATTTTTTTGTATTTTTAGTAGAGACGGGGTTTCTCCATGTTGGCGAGGCTGGTCTCAAACTCCCAACCTCAGGTGTTCCGCCGGCCTCAGCCTCCCAAAGTGCTGGGATTACAAGTGTGAGCTACAGCGGCTGGCCAATAAATGGTATTTTAAAGCCAAGTGAATAGATGAGATCATGTAAGGACAGAGAATAGAGAAAAAATCAGTCTGAGAACTGAGCCTGGGGCACCCCAACATTTAGAGGTCCCTGAAGGACAGGGAGCCAGTATAGCTCATCAGGAAGGAACAGCTCAGGAACTACCCAACAGCATTAATTTCCTGAGGCTGCTGTAACAAATGACCACAGACTGGGTGGCTTAGAACAACCAGAGATTTATTCTCATACAGTTCTGGAGGCCAGAAGTTCAAGATCAAACCACTGGGCCAAAATCAAGGTGTTGGCAGAGCTGTGCTCCCTCTGGAGGCTCTAGGGGAGATGTTGTTCTTTGACTCTTCCAGCTCTGGCAGCTGTTGGCCTTCCTTGACTTACAGCCACAGCACTCCATTCTCTCTCCCCAGGGTCGCACAGCTTCCTCCGCTTCTGTTCTAATCAAACCTCCCTGTGCCTCACTCCTTATAAGACCCTAAGGGCACATAGGATTTAGGGGCCACCCAGATAATCCAGGATGTTCTTCTCTTCCAAAGATCCTTAATTAATTACATCCACAAAGACCCTTTTTCCAAATTTGATTACATTCCCAGGTTCTGGGAATTAGGATGCAGACACGTCTTTTGGGAACCACCTTTTAATCCATTATACCATATGACTGACAACTAAGGGGTGACTCACCAAGTCATGCAAAATGGCAGGACTTCCGGTGTCTGGGAAGAGGGACTGAGTAGGTTAAGTGTAGGGTGCCCAGCCTGAAATCTCAGGCAAGGAGGTATAGGGCCAAGGCTGCAGCTGGCTTCAACCTGTGGGAGAGTCTCATGGGGAGGGGAGGAACTGCAGACAGGAGGTTTCCAGCCCTCCCAGGCCTGACTCAGTGTCTGGCTGGGGCCATCTACACAGCAGCCAAAGTGATCTTTAAGTTGTAAATCTGTTCATAGAGCTGAGATAGTGTCATTGCACTCCAACCTGGGCAACAAGAGCAAAACTCCTTCTCAAAAACCCCAAAATCTGTTCAAATCACTCTCCAGTATGTGACTCTTCAACAGCTTCCCACAACTTTTATGCAGAAGACCAATACCATTATCCAGCCTGCAGTGCCCAGGGGTCTGGCCCTCGCCCACCTCTGCGATCTTGTTTCATACTTCCTTTCCCTGCCAGCTGTTTCAGAACATACTAGCTGCCTTTCAGCTGCTGTCTCTTCTACCCTAGGGTCTTGTTCTGGTGTTCCCTCAGCCTGGAAGGCTCTTCTTCAACCCACTTTACTAAGTTTAGTATCCAATGGTGTTCCAGATCTCAATCCAAATGTCTCTTCTACAGAGAATTCTCCCTTGGTTCCCTGGTTCAGGTCACAAAAATGTGTGATATAAATTCTCATGGCTCCCTGAATTCATCTTCCATAGCACCATCAAAGTTCATAATTGTATACATATTTGTAATGTTATTATGTTTAGCTCCACCACTAGGCTCCTCCAAGCCCCACAGGGCATGGTTTGTTGTATTCTAAGTGCCTTGTCCAGTGCTTGACAAACAGAAAGGGGATGTGGTGATTTTAAAACATGTCTGCAGGGCCAGGCATGGTGGCTCATGCCTGTAATTCTAGCACTTTGGGAGGCTGAGGTGGGTGAATCACCTGAGGTCCAGACTTGGAGACCAGCCTGGCCAACGTGGTGAAACCTTGTCTGTACTAAAAATACAAAACAAATTAGCTGGGCATGGGGGCACATGCCTATAATCCCAGCTATTCAGGAGGCTGAGGCAGGAGAATTGCTTGAACCTGGGAGGTAGAGGTTGCAGTGAGCCAAGATTGTGCCACTGCACTCCAGCCTGGGCAACAGAGTGATACCATATCTCAAAAACAAAAAACAAAACAAAAAAAACAGCTGGGCACAGTGGCTGACACCTGTAATCCCAGCACTTTGGGAGGCCAAGGTAGGTGGCTTACAAGTTCAAGAGATTGAGACCATCCTGGCCAACATGGAGAAACTCCATCTCTACTAAAAATACAAAAATTAGCCGGGCATGGTGGTAGGTGCCTGCAGTCCCAGCTACTCTGGAGGCTGAGGCAGAAGAATTGCTGGAACCCAGGGGGTAGAGGTTACAGTGAGCTGAGATTGCGCCACTGCACTCCAGCTTGGCCATAGAGTGAGACTGTGAGACTCTATCTCAAAAACAAACAAACAAAAAACCACCATATCTGCAATGTTTTTTCTTTTTCTTTTCTTTCTTTTTTTTTTTTAAAGACAGGGTCTCACTCTGTCACCCAGGCTGGAGTGCAGTGGCCCCATCACAGCTCACTGGAGCCTCGACTCCAGGTTCAGGTGATCCTCCCACCTCAGCCTCCCGAGTAGCTGTGTCTACAGGCACGTATCACCACAGCTGGCTAATTTTCATATTTTTTGTACAGACAGGGTTTCACCACGTTGCCCAGGCTGGTGTTGAACTTCTAGGCTCAGACAAACAACCCTCCTCATCCTTCCAAAGTATTACAAAGTATTGGGATTACAGGTATGAGCCACCATGACCGGCCTGTGAATTTTTTGACATCCTTTCCATCAAGAGGTAGAATCAAATTGACCTTCCTTTGAATATGGGCTGGCCCAGTGACTTGTATCTAATTAACAGAATGTGGTAGAAATGCATGTGACGTCTGTGGCTAGGCTCTAAAAGATAATGTGGCTTCCTCCTGGCTCACTCTCTTTTTAAATTTTTTTTTAACTCTCTTTTTGGATGCTCCCTTTCAGAACCCAGCTGCTATACTGTGAGGACACCCAGGCCACATAGAGAGAGTAAGGCCACACACGTAGAGAGGCCACATGTATATGTTCCAGCTAAAAGCCCCACTGAAAACCAAGCCTGCAACCAGCATCAACTGCCAAACATGTACTGAAGAGGCTGAGATGATTCCAGCCTCAGCTGCCAACTGACTGCAACCACAAGTGTGACATGGAGCGAGAACCACCTAGCTGAGCCCAGTTACTCCCAGAAACATGAAAGAAATAGGTAATTGATTGTTATTACTATATATGCCACTAAGTTTACATATGTTTTGCAGCAGTAGATAGCTGGAACAGGATCCAGTAAACACTGAATGAATACATGTGGATATATCTGGTTGAAGGAACATTGCATGTGTTTTAGCTCTGTGAAAGGTTTAATTGACAACTCTCAGCTTCTCCCCCAAGAGGTCTTGGAGATTCTGGAAGCCCCAATTCAGAAACTCAGCCTCACCCAAGGGGAGACTCCCAGAAACTCTCAGCTCAAGACAGGAAATATGGTGAGGCTGTCAAAAGTTACCTCTGAACTGGATGCAATGGCTCACACTTATAGGTAATCTCAGTGCTTTGGAGGCAGACATGGGAGGATCTCTTGAGGCCAGGAGTTTAAAACCAACCTGGGCAACATTAGGAATTCTTAATCTTGGGCCCATGGATAGTTTCAGGGGAGCAAAAACATACAACATTTTATCTGTGTGTGCATTTTTCCTGAGGAGAAGTTATCCAAGCTCTGTTATCAGATTCTCGAGTCTGTGTCCAAAAAGCTTTTAGAACTGTTTATCTAGTCCAACTATCTCAACATCTACGTTAAGATACTAAGATATTTTGTGGTACTAAGGTGGACTAGTTACCCTGAATAAACTTCTGAAAACAATTCTAGATAAAAGAAAAAATTTTTTTCTTTATCTTATCACCCACCACCATGCCCGGCTAATTTTTATATTTTTAGTAGAGACAGGATTTCACTGTGTTAGCCAGCATGGTCTCGATCTCCTAACCTCATGGTCCACCCACCTCAGCCTCCCAAAGTGCTAGGATTACAGGCGTGAGCCACTGCGCCCGGCCAGACACTTTTATTCTATTTTAATTTTTAAATTTTTTGTTGTCTAACCTGTTAGCAATTTTTTTTTTTTGAGATGGAGTCTCCCTCTGCTGCCCAGGCTGGAATGTGGTGGCGCAGTCTCGGCTCACTGCAATCTCTTCCTCCAGGATTCAAGCGGTTCTCCTGCCTCAGCCTCCCGAGTAGCTGGGACTCACACATGAGTCTAGTGGGGCTAGAACTAGGTGAATGCTTACCTCAGTGAAGCAGGCCTGCTGCTTGGCTACCCAATGGCCATACCCGCTTCCTCCTTTCTAACAGCCCCCCACCATGTCTGCTCTCCTCTGAGTGGCTGTACTTCCGAAAAAGTATTACGTTGGTGCAAAAATAATTGCAGTTTTTACCATTGCTTTTAATGACAAAAACCATAATTACTTTTGCACCAACCTAATAGTTCCAGGTCTGACCCCACAGGGAGGGCTACCATCAGTCTACTGACATCAAAGCAGGATAATTCTCCCTGCTAACAATTGTTTTAAGCATCGATTCTTTCGTTGTTGTTACTAACTCTCCTGTCCTTTTTTCATAGGCTGAAAAACATGAAGCCCAAGTTCACTAGGTTCAAACAATATCTTTAAGGTAAAAGCTGATTTCATTGCTCAATTTACTGTCTGGATTCTAGCTTTTGCTTCTTTTTGGCCAGAGTATTCCTTACTTTAATGTCAGCTCATGAGTACTTTTTTTTTTTTTTTTTGAGACTAAGTTTTGCTCTGTCGCCAGGCTAGAGTACAGTGGCTCAATCTCAGCTCACGGCAACCTCCGACTCCCTGGTTCAAGCGATTCTTCTGTCTCATCCTCTTGAGTCGCTGGGATTACTGGCACAAGCCACCATGCCCAGCTAATTTTTGTATTTTTAGTAGAGTTGGGGGTTTTACCATGTTGGCCAGGATGATCTCAATCTCTTGACCTTGTGATCCACCCCCCTCGGTCTCCCAAAGTGTTGGGATTACAGGCATGAGCCACTCCACCTGGCCATCAGTGCATTTATGATTTTTTTCTTTTATCTAGAATTTGTAGTTCCAGAAGAAAGGTTAGTCAGGATACCTGAACCACCATACTACCAGAAGTGTACCCAGCGTCTAAGTCTACAAAATGAGGGGAATTGGACTAGATCAGTGATTCTTGACTCTTTTGGAACTTGAACTATACTGGACACTTTGGTGCCCTGTGCAGATTTTCTCCTTGTATTCCTTTCACCAGTTTTTGTTTTAAAGACAGAGTCTCATTCTGTCGCCCAGGCTGGAGTACAGTGGCACGATCTTGGCTCACTGCAACCTTCGCCTCCTGGGTTCAAGTGATTCTTGTGTCTCAGCACTCCAACTAGCTGGGACTACAGTACGGGCCACTGTGACCAACTGGTTTTTTTTTTTTCTGTCACCCAGGCTGGAGTGCAGTGGCGTGATCTCGGTTCACTACAACCTCTGCCTCCTGGGTTTAAGAGATTCTCCTGCTTCAGGCTCTCAAGTAGCTAGGATTACAGGTGCCCACTATTACCACTGTGCCCAGCTCATTTATATATTTGTAATAGAGATGGAGTTTCGCCATGTTGGCCAGGCTGGTCTCAGTCTTCTGACCTCAGGTGATCTGCCCTCCTCGGCCTCCCAAAGTGTTGGGATTACAGGCATGAGCTACTGCGCCTGGCCTCCCGGGACCATTTCTTTATAAACTGACATATGACTCTTCATCTCAGGGTTTGCTTCTGGGAGGACATTACCTACAACATGGATTCCTTTTAAAAATCTGATGAAAATTATAGACCTCGTTCCCAGAAAAACACATGTACACACATTCAAAATGTTGCATACTGTTGCAAGCCTTCCTGTACTTAGAAGAACTGGAAGTGTCTATGAGTATTTATTCCCCACCTACCACTGCAGGCTCCTGGCCCCTGGCCAATAGCCAACTGCTGTGGGAATACAAAATTCAGGCTGGGCATGGTGGATCATGCCTGTAATCCCAGCACTTTGGGAGACCGAGGCAGGAGGCTTGTTCGAGTCCAGCAGTTTGAGACCAGCCTTGTCAACATATTGACCCTGTCTCTACAAAAAATGTTTTTAATAATTTTAGTAATTATTGATATATATATATCTATATTTAATTATTTTTTTAATTAGCTACTCAGGAGTCTAAGGTAGGAGGATCACTTGAACCTGGGATTTCGAGGCTGCAGTGAGCTGCGTCATGCTACTGCACTCCAGCCTAGGCAACAGAGCAAGACTCTGTTCCCCCCCCAAAAAAAAACAAAACCTCGCTGCTTTGTATTGAGGAGGGACCAACTCTGAGATGCCATTTATGCCCATGAGCTAACCACAGGGTCAAACTGAGTATGTGGTTTCACACAAAATTGCTTCCTCTCCTGGCCTCTTCCTCTTCCCTATCCTGCTTTTCCTATTTCCTACTGGTTTCTCCCAGGACCATTTCTTTTTTCTTTTTTTTTTGTGAGACAGAGTCTCACTCTGTCGCCCAGACTAGAACGCAGTGGCTTGATCTTGGCTCACTGCAACCTCCGCCCCCTGATTTCAAGCAATTCTCCTGCCTCAGCCTCCCAAGTAGCTGGGTTTACAGGCGCATGTCACCAAACCTGGCTAATTTTGTGTATTTTCGATAGAGATGGGGTTTTGCCATGTTGGCCAGGCTGGTCTCAAACTCCTGACCTCAAGTGATTTGCCTGCCTCGGTCTCCCAAAGTGCTGGGATGACAGGTGTGAGCCACCGTGCCCAGCCTGTTTTTCTTACTAAAATATAGAATGCTTCACAAATTTGTATGTCATCCTTGTGCAGAGGCCATGCTAATCGTCTCTGTATCGTTCCAGTTTCAGTATATGCGCTGCTGAAGTGAGCACTGCCATTCATTTCTTTAAACTCAAATGGTTATACCTCCTCCAGGAAGCCTTCCCTGAGAGCCACCCTCAGAATGATGCCCCAGAGGGGGCCTAAAACAGGTACTCTGCACTAATCCAGGCATATTATTGTCCCTACATTTACCTTGGTGTTCTATAGTGACTATTCCATCTCCCCGACAATGGGGTAAGTTCCTCAAAGGTACTTTGTTCCCTTCTGTACCCCCAGCACAAGGGCCTGCACATAGCTCAGGGCCTGGCACATAGCAGAAGCTAAAATATTTGTTTACTATCACAAAGATGAGGGAAAAAGAAAAACAGAACAAATTTGTAGGAGGCTGAGGGCAGTGGCTCATGCTTGTAATCCCAGCACTTTGGGCTGAGACAGGGCGATCGCTTGAGCCCAGGAGTTCGAGATCAGCTTAGGCAACATAGCAAGACCCTATCTCTACAAAAAATAAAAGGAAAATTAGCCAGGCATGGTGGTGTGCTTGTGGTCCCAGCTACTCTGGAGGCTGAGGTGGAAGGACTGCTTGGGTCCAGGAGGTTGAGGCAGCAGTGAACTGTGTTCACACCACTGCACTCCAGCCTGGATAACAGAGCCAGAACCTGTTTCAAAAAAAAATTTTTTTTAATTGTAGGATAAATGAGTGAATGCAGTTTATATGCAGTAGAGGCAGGTTTAATCCCCATTTGGCTGCAAAGCCTGAGCATTACCAGGGACCTAGGGGCAGATTTGTTGAGACTGAAGTTTTTTTGGGGCTCGGTAGTTTCCTGGTCCTCGTCTTGCTGAGGCTGTAGGCTGTAGATGCTTCTTCTTTTTTTTTTTTTTGAGATGGAGTCTTGCACTGTCACCTGGGCTGGAGTGTACTGACACGACCTTGGCTCACTGCAACCTCTGCCTCCCAGGTTCAAGTGATTCTCCTGCCTCAGCCTCCTGAAGAGCTGGGATTACAGGCACCTGCCACCATGTGCAGCTAATTTTTTATATTTTTTAGTAGAGACAGGTGAGCAGAAACTATGTGTTCTGCACTAACCCAGGCATGTTATTGTCCCTACATTTACCTTAGTGCTCTATAGTAACCATTCCATCTCCCCGACAATGGGGCAAGTTCCTCAAAGGTAGCTGGGATTACAGGCGTACACCACCCCCTCACCAAAGGGCGTGTCTCGAACTCCTGACTATGTGTTCTGCTTGCCTCGGCCTCCGAAAGTGCTGGGATTACAGGCGTGAGCCACCGCACCCAGCCTGGGAAAGCACTTTCTAAGGTGACCTGTACAGGTGCCAGCTGCTGCTATGGAAGCCAGTAGGTGCTTCTCTAGCCCAGCCCAGGGGACCTGCGTTTCCCCTGTGCCCATAGTTTTCAACATACCCTCCTTTCAGTGTGCCCTCAGTTGGAAAAATGAGCCTAGGTGGCACCACAACTACTTCAAGGTGGTGGGTTGTGCAAGCCTCCTCTCCTGGACTCCTCCTCATTTGGTGGCACTGCTGACCGCCCCTCATCCCTGCCGTCTGTGCAGTGCCCTGCACCATGCTCCCCATCACTCCCTCCCTCTCCTTTCCACCTCTGGCCGGGAGCCTGGGACACAGGGCTGCGGGAAACCCTTTGAAGAACAGTATCTCCAGAAAGCTCCTGTTTCTTACCCACAGTTTCCTGAGGAAAACAGCCACTTCCTCCTGGGGCTGAAGTCTCCCATGGGGGTCTCTAGCCCCCAGGTTAAATGGCCCTAATGAAGAACCTTGGGCCTGGAACCCCAAGGGTTCTGGCCCTCTGCTGAGGGCCTGGCTTTTGGGTGCAGCTCCCCGAGGCAGGGACTGTGCCTCCCCTGGACAGTGGCTGTTCTTTCCTCTGTGCAATAACTTGATAATTCTGGGATATGGCACTGGGGTGGGTGGACACACTGGTCACGTGACAGACTGAGCATCTTTGGCGTATGGTGCTCTCTGCTGCCTTTTCCCAAGGCACCTGGCTCTCAGGCTGTTTTCCTCCCTCTGGGCTGTGGAACTGTCTGCAGATCCTTTCTCCTCAAGAGGAGGAAAGCAGATGTTGGCCCTCTCCACGAAGCACCCAAATACCCTCTCCTCCCCCAGCACAGACAACTGGCTCTCTCCACGTTTAATTCTTTAGTGACTGCTGCCCTTTACCTCCAAGTGCAGTGAAGGAGGTAATGGGAACACGGTGACCTTGACCCCACAACCCACTCCCCAGGATCAGGGGAGAGTGGCTGGGAGAGCAGGTTGTTGGTCAGCTCCAAGCCCGGTGGGAATTCTGAAGTCACAGAACTCACCTGGAGGACCCCTCATTTCCCTTCAAAGTGCCTTCTCTCTACCACATTTCATTGGGATTTCAGGCATCTCTGGGGTCATGTTTTTGGGAAAATGAGTGATGTAACACCCTTGATCATCAAAGCAGCAGCTGGCACCTGTCCAGGACACCTTAGAAAGTACTTTCCCAGGCTGGCACAGTGGCTCACACCTGAATCCCAGCTCTTTGAGAGGCTGAGGCAGGCAGATCGCCTGAGGTCAGGAGTTCGAGACCAGCCTGGCCAACATGGCGAAACCCTGTGTCTACCAAAAATTCAAAAATTAGCTTGGCATGATGGTATATGCCTGTCATCCCAGCTACTCGGGAGGTTGGGGCAGGAGAATTGCTAGAACCTAGAAGGCAGAAGTTGCAATAAGCCGAGATTGTGCCACTGTACTCCAGCCTGGGCAACAGAGCGAGACTCCGTCTCAAAAAAAAAAAAAGAAAAAGTGCTTTCACATCAGTGCACAGTTGTCAACTGTGGCTGTGAGAATCACTTGGAGGCTTTTGAAATATACCAGTGTCCAAGCCCTAAGAATCTCTGAGCGGGACATGGGTGTTTTTTAAAGCTCCCCAGATGACCTGGATGTGCAGCATGAGAGCCCCACAAGGGCCTTGAAAGGTGGACGCTGTCATTATCCCCACGGTTCAGATGGGACGTGGGTGCTCAGAGAGGTGAAAAGACTTGGCCAAGGTCAGAGGGCAAGTGGAGGGCCGGGGCTGAGCCTCAGATGGAAGCAGGCAGGTGGCCCCCTGCCTTGTCCCTGAGGATCTAGTCTTCCTGTGGGTCCAGGAGGCCTCAGGCCGGCCTGGGAACTCACTTCATTGGCTGGGAAGACATTTCTGCTACCTCTTTCTCCAGGGCTGGGCTCCTCCAAGCCCCAGAACAAGGGTGGGTCCAGAACCTCCACATCCAGCCTCCGGTTCCTCTCACTGGAAAGACACGCCCTTTGGTGAGGAGGAGGAAGCATTTTTGAGGTGAAATGTTGTATCCCAGCCAGGAATGGAAAATATTAAAAGCCCATTGGCGCCAACAAGGTTCGCACCAGGGCCAGAAAGTACGGAAAAGAGGAGGCGTGTCCCTGCAGTGGAGGGCGCAGGGGGTCAGCCAGGGGGCTGCCCACACCCTGTATCCCAGGCTGCCTCCATCTTCAGGGTTAGAGCAAGCTTCTCCTGGCCAGAGGAATGTCCTTAGGTGATGACCCCAAGAGAAAAGCTCCTTGGTGTAGGAGTTGGTTTACCCCACATTCCAGAGCAGGCAGTGGGCATAGGGGTGTGTAGCCATTCAGAGTATCCCACTGGGAGTGTGTGAAGCCAGGCCAGCCCAGTCCACAGGCAGATTGTGAATATTCGGGTGCTGGGATGCTGAGAGGAAGTGAGCCATGGTCCCTGTCCTCTGGAAGTTTCACCATAGAGATGGGGCAGGCAAAAAAACAGACAGTGTCAGCAGGATGTGACAAAAGCTCTGCTGGAGGGGCATATGGGGACTGTGCAAGAAGGAACAGGGACAGTTATTCAGCCCAAGACTAGGAGGAAGGGTTCCCAGAGCAGGTGGTACCTGGGCTGAGTCCTGCTACAAATAGATATTGTGAGAATTTGCACAAAGCTGGTGTTTGGGTACATGCTCTTGGGAGTTAACTCTGTATTTGGAAGAAGAGACACAGAGACACAAACACATGGACTAATTCCTCCTCTGGGGACTCCTTTCCCACTGCTCCCATCACATACGCAGCAAGGCACAAATATACATACAAGGTTGTGGATAATGTCTCGGCATTATTTTCCATCTACCCCTCTCCCACTGCCCATCACAAACACACTAGGGTACAGGCACACCTGTAGTCATAAACAACTACACACATACATCTATCACATATGTACAAAGTAGTGGAGAATGTACCAGAATTCTCAGTGAGAGAGCTGTTCTTGTGAGCGAAATACTTTAATAAGAACTGAGGGGGCCAAGTGCAGTGGCTCAAGCCTGTAATCCCAGCACTTTGGAAGGCCGAGGCGGGTGGATCATGAGGTCAAGAGATCAAGACCATCCTGGCCAACATGGTGAAACCCCATTCCTACTAAAAAATACAAAAATTAGCTGGGCATGGTGGCAGGCACCTGTGGTCCCAGCTACTCGGGAGGCTGAGGCAGGAGAGTTGCTTGAACCCAGGAGGTGGAGGTTGCAGTGAGCCAAGATCATGCCTCTGCACTCCAGCCTGGGCAACAGCGTGAGAGTCCATCTCAAAAAAAAGAAAAAGAAAGAAAACCTGAGCCTGAAGTAGGGGAGAAGCAGAGGAGCCTTCCTGGGATTGAGACAATCTTTGAGGGCTTTGGTGTCCATTGGCCATGGGACAGTCGGGTTCAAAGCAATTTCGCCTGAATTTCAAGGGGCAGAGAGGCTCCCAGTTGACATTATGCAGACCTTATTATAGGCTTTACTGCCCACCGAATCTCCTCATTTTACTGTGGAGGAAACTGAAGTCCAGAGAGGGAATGTGAAATGTCTAAGGTCACACTGCATTTGGGGATCAGAACTGGGCATGGGCATATATGAGCTGTGACGCGCTCCGTCAGGCTTGCATGCTCTCCTGCAGCCACTCATAAATACATGCACTCAGAGTTCTGCACAACAATATCCATCTTCCTCAGCATGACCTGGGTGAATCATCCTCTTTGCTCCCAGAGTGCGGACCCTCTGCATCTCCCTGGCATCCTGGAGGGAAGATCCAGGTCCACCAAATACAGAGAGTAATCAGTTCTCCCTGCAATCCTGTATGACAGCCACTGTGATAAAACAGAAAGATCAGAGGACTGGAAATTAGACCTGGCCTGGGTTTGAGCCTGACTCAAATTCCTAAGCATCTCCAGAAGCCAGGTCTTCGGTGGAATTCTGGTATACCTTGTGCTGTGTGCTTTCCCCACTGACTATGATCAGCCTCAGGCTGAAATGAAAATCAACAGCAGCTTTTGTCTTGTTTTAAATAGAGATGAGGTCTCACTATGTTGCCCAGGCTGGTCTCAAACTCCTGGGCTTAAACGATACTCTCATGTTGGCCTCCCAAAGTGCTGGAATTCCAGACGTGAGCCACTGCACCTGGCTTCTGCAGCAGTTTTGATGGGTGAAGCAGCAGAAAGGTAAAGGCAGCTGATGCACTGCTGGGGCATTTTCCCTCTGTTTGATGGAGGCTGGTTAATTAAGTGCAGAGGATTTAAAATCTATCCTGCCCAGGCTGAGCACAGTGGCTCAATCCTATAATCCTAGCACTTTGGAAGGCTGAGGTGGGCATATCACTTGAGGTCAGGAGTGCAAGACCAGCCTGGCCAACATGGTGAAACCCCACCTATACTAAAAATACAAAGATTAGCCAGGTGTGGTGACACATGTCTATAATCCCAACTACTCAGGAGCCTGAGGCAGGGGAATTGCTTGAACCCAGGAGGTGGAGGTTGCAGTCAGCCGAGATCACGCCACTGCACTGCAGCCTGGACAACAGAGCAAGACTCTGTCTCAAAAAAAAAAAAAAAAAAAAAAAAACTATCTGGCTCAGGAGGCTTCTGGGAAACAGGAGAGTCATTAGAGGGGAGGGGCAGTTTTAGACACAGCCATGTCCTTGGCAATCATAGCAGTCTCCTGGTGCTATTCTCAGGACTCAGACATGAGTCCTGGGGAGAGCAGACAGGCTGTCAGTAAGAGCCCAAAGAGCTGTTCCACTGAACAGTTTGTGTCTTATTTGAGCATAAGTAGTCCTGTTCTGAAATTAGATAAGAAAAGCATTTGTCCTCACCATTGACCTTCGTACACTGAGAAAGCTGTAGGGTGCTGAGGTCAATGCCTTGAAAAGCCATTGTGGTTTTTTTTGTTTGTTTTTTTTTTAAAGTGGGGGCTGGGTTCGGTGGCTCATGCCTGTAATCTCAACACTTTGGGAGACCAAGGTGGGCGGATTATGAGGTTAGGAGTTCGAGACCAGCCTGATCAACATGGTGGAACCCCGTCTCTAGTAAAAAAATACAAAAAAAATTAGCCAGGCGTGGTGGCACACACCTGTAATCCCAGCTACTCAGGAAGCTGGGGCAGGAGAATTGCTTGAACCTAGGAGGCAGAGGTTGCGGTGAGCCAAGATTGTGCCATTGCACTCCAGCCTGGGCGATAGAGCAAGACTCTGTCTAAAAAAATTAAAAAGTAAAAATTTTTTTACAAAGGAGCTGGTCAATGGAGAAAGGACAGCCTTTTCAACAAATTGTACTGGAACAACTGGAATTCCCCCATGTAAAAAATAAATAAGCCTTGACCCATACTTCCTTTTACATTTTTATTTACTTATTGATTTGTTATATTTTTGAGACAGGGTCTTGTCTGTCGCCCAGGCAGGAGTGCACTGGTGTGCATGGCTTACTGCAGGCTTGACCTCCCAGGCTCAAGTGATTTTCCCACTTGAGCCTCCTGTGATCCCAGCCCAGCTGATTTAAAAAAATTTTTTTGTAAACATGGGGTCTTGCTATGTTGCCCAGGCAACACATGGTCTTGAACTCCTGAATTCAAGTGATCCTTCCAATACTTACCATATAGCCTACTTTTAGGTATTTACCCAAAAGAAATGAAAAACATGCTACACAAAACCTGGCCCACCTGTATACAAATATTTATAGCTAAAATATACTTGCTAGAAACTGGAGAACTGGGCTGGGTGTGGTGGCTCACCCTGTAGTCCCAGCACTTTGGGAGGCCAAGTTGAGTGGATCACCTGAAGTCAGGAATTCAAGATCAGCCTGGCCAACATGATGAAACCCCATCTCTACTAAAAAAAATACAAACATTAGCCAGGTGTAGTGGTACACATAGTCCTAGCTATTCGGAAGGCTGAGGCAGGAGAATCACTTGAACTGGGAGGAGATAAGATCATGCCACTGCACTCCAGCCTGGGTGACAGAACAAGACTCTGTCTCAAAAAATAAAAACAAAAAACTTTTTAAAAACTGAAGAACTGGCTGGGCGCAGTGGCTCACACCTGTAATCCTAGCACTTTGGGAGGTCAAGGCGGGCAGATCACTTGAGGTCAGAATTTCAAAACCAGCCAGGTCAACATGGTGAAACCCCATCTCTATTAAAAATTTTAAAAAAAATTAGCCAGGCATGGTGGCGGGAAACTGTAATCCCAGCTACACAGGAGGCTGACACAGAAGAATCGCTTAAACCCAGGAGGCAGAGATTGCAGTGAGCTGAGATTGTGCCACTGCACTCCAGCCTGGGCGACAGAGCGAGAGTCTGTCTCAATAAATAAATAAATAAATAAATAACTGAAGAACTGTAAACAACCTACATGTCCTTCAACTGGGAAATAGAGAAACAAACTGAGCTATATACATGCAATGACTACTACTCAGCAATAAAAAGAAATGAACTGTTCATACAATGCCATGGGCGATTATACTGAATGAAAGAAAGCAAATTCAAAAGGCTCCTACCATACGGCTCAATTTACATGACATTCTTGAAAAGGCAAAACCACAGTGAAAGAAAGATCCGTGGTTCCCAGCAATTGGGGATCGGGGGAAGTGTTGACTACAAAAGAAATTTGTGGGGTTTTGGAAATATTTTTTATCTTGATTGTGATGGTGGTTACATGAATGTATTTGTCAAAAATCACAGAACTATAGAACCAAAAGAGTGAATTTTACAGTATAAAAATTTAAACTTTTAAAAATTGGGGATGGGATTCAAACTCCTTCTCCCTTTTGTCTGTCTTCCTTGTCACTGCCTAACATCCCACCCTTGAAGCTCTTGTTCTCCTAGAGAAAAAATTGCTGTGATTCGGCCACATTGCAGACTGCCTTGTTTCTGGGAACAAAAGGCAAATCCACTAAGAATGGCCTCTGCAGGGCTACTTGTCTGTCTCTATCCCTCTGTCCCACCCCATCTGTCTAGGCCTGGTCACCAAGGGCCACCCAGCCTTTCTAACCTCCATTTCACCTTCCCTGGGCTAGAGTCCTGGTGGTGACCTGGGCAGGGACCAAACCCTTATGGCCCAGGTGCCGTGTGGGCAAAGATTTTGCTTGGAGAGAGGGTGGCTCCTCACACCCAGCTTCTCACAGCTGTGTTTTCTAACCAATAAAATACTCATGTGTCTGGAGAACATATAGCCAGAGAGGGCATCTACCTGGCATCATCCCTTACCAAGGCCGCCCCCGTTACTGTTGCAGGCTCTTCTGGGCTGCCAGGATCTTGGCCAGAACTGAAGCCACACCACACCCAGAGCCATCTGGGACCTCTTGAGGGAGTCATGAAGAGACCTTGGGTCGTGGTAAGGAAAGCAGCAGAATCTGGTGGATGCCTGGGTGAGCGTATACCCTGGAACACCCGGGCACACTCATGGTGAGTGTGACTAGCCAGGGAGGGTGAACACTCTTGAGATGACACCTGGGTGAGTGTGCACCCCCTCATCCTATACAAAATTGTAATGTGGATGTTCGTGGAAAATATAGGGGGCACTGTGCAAACACTCTGACATCTACATATAGAATAGGAACTCAGCTGGTTCATGCAGTGAACACTACAATGTCACTGGATGTGAGCAAACTATAAAAGTGTAGTTTGGAGGCTGGGCGTGGTGGCTCACGCCTGTAATCTCAGCACTTTGGGAGGCTGAGGCAGGCAGATCACTTGAGGTCAGGAGTTCAGGATCAGCCTGGCCAACATGGTGAAACCCTGTCTCTACTAAAAATACAAAAATTAGTCAGGCACGGCAGCACGTGCCTGTGATCCCAGCTACTCGAGAGGCTGAGGCCAGAGAATCGCTTGAACCCAGGAGGCAGAGGTTGCCATGAGCCGAGACCACACCACTGCATTCCAGCCTGGGTGACAGAGCGAGACTCAATCTCAAAAAAAAATAAATACATAAATTAAAAAGTGTGATGAAGACACTATAGACTGTGAACATACTATGGTAACTTTTTTGAATGTCATGGTGACAGCATGAATTCTGTAGTCAGTGGTGAAAAAGCTGGGGCATATAGGGGGTGTGTGAGCACATTGTGATAAGCATGGTGGATGCTATAGATGTTATGTGTGAACAAGGCCCTGACTGGGGTGAATCCATCATAGGAACACTGAGGTAACCCTGCTTTAAACTTGAGAAGCATTCTGAAGTGCCCACAGTGAGCATGTTATGCAGATAGTGGAGAGCTCTACTGAACACATTTTGGAGTATCTGCTGTGACCATGGCCCATTCTCCAGGAATCGTCTCCCACCTATGACCACTGAGTAAGCACACGCTTACAAGACTAGGTGCTGACCAGTAGGCTGCAGTATTTGCAGCAACCGGTGTGGCATGTGTGGTGCTGAAGGTTTCTTTTTCTTCTGTATCCTAAGTTGGAGTTGTTTTGGCTGCTCGGTTTTGCTCAGCTGTTCTGGAGTGTGTTGCTATGGTTACAAGATGGCAAGGGTTACACAGGGGAGTTTGGAACAGAACAAATGGTGGGTAAATTCTGAGGCTGACACCTAATAAAGTGGTTTCTTCATATCATGACTCTTGATTTTTTTTTTGAGACGGAAGCTGGCTGTGTCACCCAGGCTGGAGTGCAGTGGTGCAATCTTGGTCCACTGCAACCTCTGCCTCCTAGGTTCAAGTGATTCTCCTGCTTCAGCCCCCCAAGTAGATTAGAGGTGCCCACCACCATGCCTGGCTAAGACTCTGTCTAAAAAAAAAAAAGAATACCTTATCCTATTGGTTACAAGCAAGTCATGAGTCCAGCTTAGATTCAAAGGGAAGAAAATCAGATTCTGTCTCCTGATGGTGGACTAGTGTAGTTACATTGTATGAGAACATAAGGAATGGGAAATACCATTGCAGCCATCTTTGGAAAATACAGATTGCCACAGCTTCCTTGAGAATAAAGCCACCCCAGAAGAAGCAATTGAGATATGGAAAGAGAATAGTTCTAATGATGTTTGTTGTCTAAGTATCTAGATCCAACTTTTCCTAAGACTTCCATCATCAGAACCATCAGATTCTTTTTCTGCTTAAACCATTTTGAGGGCTGGTGTGATGGCTCACACCTGTAATCCCAGCACTTTGGGAGGCCAAGGTGGGTGGATCACCTGAGGTCAGGAGTTTGAGATCAGCCCGGCCAACATGGTGAAACCTCCGTCCCTACTAAAAATACAAAAATTAGTAAGGCGTGGTGATGGATGCCTGTAGTCCCAGCTACTCTGGGAGGCTGAGGCAGGAGAATCACTTGAACCCAGGAGGTGGAGGTTGCAGTGAGCCAAGATCGCGCCACTACACTCCAGCCTGGGCAACAGAGTGAAAGTCTGTCTCAAAAAAAACAAACAAAACAAACCATTTTGAGTTGTGCTTTTGTCACGTGCAACTGAAAGAGCTTTGACTCTTAGTGTATCAGTTATCTATTACAGCATAACAAACCACCTCAAAACTCTGTGGCTTAAAACAATGATTTATTATTTCTCATGATCTGTGGGTTGGCTGGACCAGAATTATGGTCCAGACCATTCCTGTGTTGGTCTCACCTGGGCTCTCTCAGGCAACTGCATGGGTGGAAAGTTCAAGATGGCCTCATTTACATGTCTGGCTATTGGCTCAGGGCCTCAGTTCTTAACCATGTGGTCTCCCATCCTCCAGTAGGATAGACTGACTTCCTTATATGGTAGACAGCGTTCCAGGAGAGTGAGGGTGGAAACTGTAAGGTCTCTTGAGGCCTGAACTCCAGAACTTACACAACATCACTTCTGTCATATTCCTTTATTCAAAGCAAGTCACAAAATCAGACCAGAACAAAGGAATGAATAAATAGACTCCACCTCATAATGGGAGAGTTGCAAAGAATGTGTGGCCATTTTGAATCCACCACCATGTGGTAGATAGCTGGATTATGTTAGATGGGGACATCTTTGGAATTGGTGTATATACAGGAAGCAGGGTGTGTATGCCAGGCAGGTAAGACAGACTGTTCTAGGCATGTACCCACTGAGGAGCCTACAGTAAGGGTGTGACTTCCATGGTGGTGCCTCTGAGCTGAGGACCCTATGACAAGGTCTACATTAGACCACTGGTTTACAGGAGCAACTTTGAGCTGGAGACCTACCATAGCTGAGCGACCTCATGCCTCTTAGCCTCAGTTTATCATCTGTAAAATGGGCTTGATGATCCCAGATTGGCTGTGATCCCAGATCCCAGATTGGCTGTGAGGCTGAAATGAGATGATCACCACTAATGTGCTTTGTAAATTACAGAGTGCCATCTACATGTGACTGTGTATTATTATCTGAGATCTGAGGAAGAAATAATCAAGATGGGCTTGGGTAGTTACAGAGAGCAGGAAGGAGGACACCGAGACAGGGCCTTGAAGGATAGGGACACTCACACTGGTGAGGAGGAAGGGCCGTATTTCAAGATGGGAAGCTGGAGAATAAAATTATAAAGGCACAGAGGTAGAACAGTAACAGATGGTACCCAGGAGAGGGAGGAGAGCAACATGGTCAGAGGGTGAGCCCCCTACAATCCTGGACTGTGGGTTTCTGGCTGGCAGTGGGGCAGCAGCCACCGATGGTCACTTAGAACCACAATCAAGGCTTCCATTCTTCAAGGATCATCAGCTGCCTGTCCCCCAACAGGCCTGCAAGGCCTCCTCCAGCCACAGGGAATTAGTATATATATAGTGTATATATAGGACAACAGGAGGTGGTGGGGAGGAGGTCAGAGTGTCAGAGATAGAGTACCCTCCTCCAGAGCCACCAGGATCAGGTCAGAGCCCTCCCAATGTTCCCAAGCTCCTGTGGGGACCCGTGGCAATAGGCTTGGGTAACAGGTAGCCTAGCTAAGCTGGGCTCCAAGCCCCTCCATCCCCTGGGCAGGGATGGGGGTGACTGATGGGTTTCCAGCATGTTCCAGGCAGAGGCTTGGAGCAGCTGCAGAGTAGCCTGACTTGTAGAAGCCCCAGATGGCCACTCGTGGCTGAGACAGCCGCCCAGGCCAGGCCTTGGAGAGTCTAGACCTATGGCCCCCTCCAAAGCCTTCTCTACTCTGGGGTGCTGGCTGAGGAGAGCAGTAGCTTCCCTCTCAAAGGAGTCCTGGGAAGAAAGAGTGAGGGCAGGCTCAGATTTCCCCATTCCAGCCCTGTGTAGCTCACACAGCTCACTCCTACTTGGGGACAGGAAAGGACTCTGATGGGAGTATGGGAGGTGGCGAGATTTTAGATAGGAGAACATCAATGGCAGGGCTGGAATTGGAACCCAGGGGTTTCAGCTCATAGTCCCTTAGCCCCGTACTTGCCATATTAACACCCACTGGTCACTTGGGGCTAGCTAAGTGGGGGCCTTAGTGTGAGTGCTGGGCTGAATGAGGAGACCCAGGCAGGAATTCTGGCCTAAAAGACTCCACTTTGCCCCATCCTCACCCATAGACTACCCTGCTTCCCACTACAGAAAGAGAGGGAGATAACTGGGAGGCTGGGAAGGACTCTCTCATACACCCTAGGATTCCACAGAATGAAGGCCTTGGAGAGCAGCTGATTACCCTGACCTTGACCTGTGGCCCTCTGGTTTACCTCCCACTACTTTCCTTTCCTGTCTATCTCTCTTGCTGTCCTTATCCAGCCTTGATGGTCATATTTGCTTCTCTGGCCTTCCTCCTGACCTCTGACTCCAGAGTGGCTCCTCTGACTTCTGCCAGACTCCTAGAAGCAGTCATTCCCTCCACGCTCTCCTCCCAGCTATGTTTGCTATCAGTACAGATGGTCCCAACTTAGGATGATTCAAGTTACAATGTTCTGACTTTATAATGGTGCAAAAATGACATAAATTTAGTAGAAACTGTACTTTCCTGTACAACCATTGTGTTTTTCATTTTCAGTACAGTATTCAATATATTACATGAAATATTCAATACTTTGTTGTAAAATAGACTTCTTGTTAGATGATTTTGTTCAACTGTAGGCTAATGTGAGCATTCTGAACATATTTAAGGTAGGCTAGGCTAAGTTCTGATGTTTAGTAGGTTAGGTAAATTAAACACATTTTTTTTACTTGTGATATTTTCAACTTACAATGGGTTTATTGGGACATAACTCTACTGTAAGTCAAAGAGCATCTGTATATTCTCAAACCTTGCAATCTCAGAGCTGGCAGGGGCCTGCAAACTCACTCAGTCCAAACTCTTATTGCACAAATGGGGACAATGAGACCCAACGTTACTTGGGTTCTTGCTAATTCATGGTCACATATCCGATTCAGAAACAGAGCTAGGGCCAGGTTTTTGACTTCCAAATTCCAATTTTTCCCCTGTCCTTTGATCTGGCAATTGTGGCTCAGCCTCTGTCTGTCTGTCTATTCCTTGGGCCATCAGATTTCATACGGGCTTCACTCAGTTCAGATGTCTGCAGTCAAAGCCATGGCTGAAGCTGCATCATGGGATGATGGGCTGAAGGGCTGGGGGCTGGGAGGGAGACCGGGCTCCAGGAGATAGAGCAAATCAGATCTATGCCCCGGGTCTACTTGGGAACCATTGCTGCTCAGTGTCCTTTCTCCAGCCCCACTCTTCCCCAGTAGATCTTTTTTTTTTTTTTTTTGAGACCAAGTCTCCTTGGTCTCAAAAAAAAATTTCGACCAGGCTGGAATGCAATAGTGCGCTCTCAACTCACTGCAACCTCTGCCTCCTGGATTCTCCTGCCTCAGTCTCCCGAGTAGCTGGGATTACAGGCACACTCTACCACACCCGGCTAATTTTTCTGTTTTTAGTAGAGATGAGTTTCACCATGTTGGCCAGGCTGTCTCAAGCTCCTGACCTCAAGTGATCTACCTGCCTCAGCCTCCCAAAGTGTGGGGATTACAGGCATGAAGTACCATGGCCTCTCAGCAGATTTGTCAAGGGCAGTCCTCAGAGAAAACAGCTTTTACACACACACACACACACACAAAGACACATACAGGAAAAGGCACAAACATATACACACAGAGCTCCTGGCATATGGGTATGCACTGTTGTACTATGGAATCATTTCCATATGAGTCTCTTTCCTCTGAGTGCAAGGATACATCATTTTTCTTGTGGCTTCCCAGTGCCCAGTGTAGAGCCTGGGAATAAGAGCTCAGTAAAGGTACGTGGAGAGAGTGAGTGGACCCTGGTGTGGATGGCCACAGGGCCAGGCCTCCATCTCCAGTTGCCGGCATGAGGCAGGAAGCCCAGCTCAGGTTGGATGAGCTTGCTACATGGGGCAGTATTGGAAGCTCCCACTGTGGTCCCTAGGACACTCCGTCTTCATCTTCTTCCTTCAACTGGGGCTCTGTCACTGTGACCAGTCAATCTCAAAATGTGGTCCATGAACCAGCAGCATCAATATCATCTGGGAGCTTGTTAGAAATGCAAACTCTCAGGCCCCCACTGAATCAGAAACTCTGGGTGGGGGTCCAAAAATCTGCTTTAACCGCCCTCCAGGGGATTCTAACACATGCTAAAATTAGAGAACCACTATCTGTGCAAACAGATAACCTCAGGCTGGGGCCAGGGGCCGGAAGTGGGGCTTCACACCACATGCAGCTGCATATGCCCCCTATGGGTAAGACTGGTTGTTCACATGCTGGTGGATGTCCGTACCTGAAGTCAGACACGCACTCACACACAGGCATATATGTGAGCATCAAGGTCTCAGAAGAGTCCACATGCTGGCGCTCTGGGGTCTCAGTGGGTACTAGCAGAGATCCAGCTGGAAGTGGGGAGGAGAGAGGAAGAACCATTCTCACCAGCTGACAACCATGCCCCACAGTTCTTTTGTCTCTCATCCCTTCTGAGGTTCCCTGAGTGTTCCCTCAGAAGCCAGAGAAGCTGAGTAGTTGCCTAACTCAGACCAGACACACCCAGCTAAGTCAAGGTGGCTTGTGTGCCTAAGAGTGTTTGGAGTATGTGCTAAGACTAGCAAAGTCTTTTCTCTGTGTGGGCGGGCCAGGGCCAGGGGAATGCGGGGCATCAGCAAGCAGGGCTTAGGCAAGAGCACACCATCCCCTGGGCCATGAAATGCTGCCCAGATGTAGAATTCGCTGCGGCCCCTTCCAGGGGCTGTTTCTAGTGCCCAGCCCACCTCCTGACCCCTCTCTCTGCTGTGGACTGCGAAGCCCCAGGCCACTGCCCACCTGGCCCATCACGAGGTCCTGTGGCATCTCCTCCTTAGGATCTGGACATAAAATCCTGGCCTCTGTGAGCTGCAGGGGACGTGGGGAGGGGAGAGGGAAGCTCATGCTCAGATCTGGTTTCGCTGCTGCTTCCCCTGGCTGGCTGCCACAGGCTGAGCCACCAGCTGTGCTATATAAGGCCGGCGCTGGACTCTGGGAGAGACGAAGGCTTAGACCCCCAGCTGAGGAGTCCTGCTCAGGACACGGTGAGTTCCACTTCTATTCTCCTCGCCCCGCTGCTGGGCTCAACTGCTCTTGCCCTCCCCTGACTCCCCCATTCCCTTCTCCCCACCTCCCCCCACTTCTTGCTGCCTGACCCTTCATCTTCCACAGAGAAGACTCTCTTTCTGCTTTGGGAATGTGCTTTCCCCCATTGGCCCAAAGTCCTTTCCCCCCACCACCTGAGGTCAGGAACCCCCAAAAAGTCCCCACTTAGGGTTTCTTTACCTCTGGGTGCCCTGCTTTTTCCCGCGGTCAGCCAGTTGGCTTTATCCAAGTGTTCTGAGGAGCGTGGGATGGCGAGCCTAACCATCAGGGCATATGCTGAGGAAATGGCGGGGATGCTGAGAAACCTCCGTGGGCTGCCAGATGGGAAATGGTTTTTCCACGAGGTGTCTCAGGCCACCTCGGCCTCCAGACATCCCTGGAGCAGGCTCAGGCTCAGACTGAACGCGGTGCAGGCCTGCAGACTGCTCAGCTCCCTGCTGGGAGCCCAGAGTGAGACGCGCAAGGTGGAGGCCTTTGGGATGTCCTGGTGACTCCGGTCCCTCATCCGAGAAACAGGTAGTGGTGGGGCTAGTGGTTTTAGAGCTAGATGGTCTGCAGCATGGGACTGGTTTGTTCTTCCCCTGGAATATCCAAGTGTTTTCAGATATGTATTTATTTGTTTTTTTAGAGAGGAGGACTCTTCCCTTTCTTACCACACCCTGGACTTAGGAGGGTGAAGGGAACCACTTTTGAATCTCCAGAAACGAGTCAGATTCTGGGCTGGCCGGAGCTCTGGGGAGAGATAAAAATGTTCTGCTCAGAGATAAAAATGTTCTGCTCAGCTGCAGCCTGGACCACGCATGTCCCTTGTTCCTTGCCCTTGTCCCAGGCCTGCTTTCCTCTCCCGACTCTTGCAGTGCCTCACCCACGCTCAGCAGTTACTGGGGAGCCCTGGCCTCTTGCAATGCATTCCCTCTGCTTTCCCTCAGCTGGCTCCTGGCTGTGTAACTCCCAGTCAGGCCTCAAACAAAAAGGCCAGAAATGTGTTCCAGCTGCAGCCCATGCACATCTGGGAATGTGTTCATGGAGGTGGTATGTCCGAGGCATGCGCCCTCCAGCCTGCCTGCCTTAGGAGAGGCCACTGTAGTCGGGGCCAGGTCTTCCTGGCCTTAATATGTAGTCCCCTGTGCAAGAGTGTGAATTCCATCAAAGGATGGCAAAATAAGTGCCCCACAAGCCGGGGTCTTAGAAGTGATTAACGAATCACGAGGAGACTGCCGGGAGTAAGTCCCGGACTGTCCTCATTGGCAAGGAACCTCCTTGCCCCTGCTCTTTCTTGTACCCCATCTCCATGCAGGGCCCTGGAGCCTACATCCAGGGATAGAGCCTAGTCTGCCCCATTTGAACTCAGATTCTGAGCCTCTGCACCTCCCAAGCTGCCTGGTGTCACAGTTCAGGCTGATGTCACTCTCCTAAGACTTCATTCTGTCCACTTTTCCCTCCTTGACAGGTCAAGAAGTATTTCTGCCTGAGCCATAAGAGGTGATTCAGAAATATGGAATGTGACAAGCTTTGTTTCTTTACAGGTCACTGGATCTGAGAAACTTCCCAGGGGACCACATTCCAGGGTCAGCGACTCTGTGAAGCACCCTCACCCACCTCTTGCCAAGTTCCCACGGGGCTTGGGGGAAAGATGGTGGGGACCAAGGCCTGGGTGTTCTCCTTCCTGGTCCTGGAAGTCACATCTGTGTTGGGTATAGGCTAAGTATCTGCTGGCTCCCAAATCTTCCACTTGCCACAGTGAAGTCATGCCTGCTCTGGGACTGAACTATGCATCTGCCTTAAGACACAGCAAGGCCTTAAGACCTGAGGCCACTTTGTGGATTTATTCATAATTTATACCCTGTTTGCTCCCACCCCCACACTTGAGATAGTTCCCAATATTGAAACTCACAAAACAGAACCTTTATACGAGGAGAGGTATGAGCAGCCATTCAGAGGGAAGAAAAAAAGATAGGAGGGTTATTTTTAGCCCTTGAGTACTAAATTTAGCTCTGAGCTTCCTGGCAGCCAAAGTAACAGGAAATCACAGGAAATCATTGAGTTCTCAGAAGCAGTTTTGGGTTTGGGGTTTAGTCGGTTTTTGGGGTTTTTTGTTTTTTTCAGGTGGAATCTCTCTCTGTTGCCAAGCTAGAATGCAGTGACATGATCTCAGCTCACTGCAACCTCCACCTCTTGGGTTCAAGCAATTCTCCTACCTCAGCCTCCTGAGTAGCTGGCACTACAGGCGCATGCCCCCATGCCCAGCTAATTTTTGTATTTTTAGTAGAGATGGGGTTTCACCAAGTCAGCCAGGATGATCTCCATCTCTTGACCTCATGATTCACCCGCCTTAATCTCCCAAAGTGCTGGGATTACAGGTGTGAGCCACTGCACCCGGCCTGTTTTTAGTTTTATGAAAATTATTTTGGCCCAAAGCTCAATTTCATTTAGACCCTGCAGCCAAATTTTGCAGACACACCAGAACCCCTTCCAGTCTCCTTGCCCTCTGACTGCATCCTCTGGTGATACTGAGCTCTGGAAGGAATGGTAGAAAGAATTTGTCTGGTGAAATGGATGACTTCCCAAGCCATCTAAGCATCAGAGCTCCTAGCCCTCCCCTGTACACTGTCTCCTACCTCTTCCCCTTCCTCTCCTGATTTCTAATCACATCCTCAGGGAAAGAAAGAGAGAAATAAGTAGAAAGAGAGAGAGAGAGAGAGGGAGGGAGGGAGGGAGGAAAGAGAGAGAGAGAAGAGAGGAAGGAAGGAAGGGAGGGAGAGTGGGAGGGAGGGAAGGAAGGGAAGGAAGGTCAAAAAACCATCTTTTAAAGCTGTATGCCTTGCAGGATTTGTGGCCACAAATGCAGGAACAAAGGCTGTCTCAGCCTGGAGCCAACCCCTGTGTGTACCCACCTCCTGCCTTGCTCTTTCCACCCTGACAGCTGCTGCCTGTGCAGATGATTAACATTCAGCCATCTGAGGGGAAATCAGATTAGGTTGATTAAAAGAGCTCCCATCACCTCAATTAAGCAGCATAGAGAATTCTGATTTGGCTCCTGGAGTGAGCGTTAATTGCCTATCAAAGCTTTTGCAGCCCTCTACTCTGCATTCTCCTTCCCATTCTGGAGACCCCAACCCAGCCTCAGGTGGGGTACAGCTGGAACTGCCTGTGACATGAGGGCCCTGTACCCATCCTCAGGCAGTCCCTGCCAGCCTCGTGTAGAAAATTGAGGACCACTGCCCCAGTGAAGCCATATGAGTCTTTTATGGGAGAGTGGACTCCCAAGGGAAAGTAAATGGACATCTGTTGTGCCAGGCGTTGAGCTAAAAGGAGTTGCTAGCACTTATTCAGCATGCATTATGTACTAGGCTTTCTAAGTGGATTTTATGAATGGGCTTCTTTAATCCCCACAATCCTCTAAGGCAGGAACTATTATTATCCTTATTTTATGATGAGAGAACATGGGGTCAGATGAGTTAAGTAACTTGCCCAAGGTCATACAGTTAGAAAGTGGCAGAGCCTCAGGCGCCCACACTGTCAATCTGCATATACTCCAGAGAGGTTTACGTTCTATCTCATGGAATCCTCATGCCAACTGAGTCACCCTGCTAGGTGGGAATTAATATCTCCAGTTTACAGATGAGGAAAACAAGGCTCCATTCTGCCAGGAAGGTTAGGTGCAGACACTGAAGCCGGAGTCCCAGGCCACTGGCTGCTCAACAGCATCTGAGGATCAGTTTCCAGAACAAGAGTGAACAGGGAGCTACCATTCATTGAGTATGCACTACATGCCAGGTCTCTTCACATTCATTACTGCCTGAATAAGGCACCAGGACCCTAGGATGCAGCAATTGTTAATGCATTCCTATTTCATGGAGAAACAGGCTCAGAGGAATAAAGCTTTTCTGAGCTTGCACAGCAGTAAGTAGCAGAGTGGGGTTTGAACCCGTGCCTGGGGCTCGTGCTCCATCCACCGCCTCACACTGTTTCCCTGCATCTTGAGGAGGGCTGTAACTTCCAGCCCTGGCCTCTCACTTAGCTTTTCTTTCTGGCCCTCAGGGAGACAGATGATGCTCACGCAGTCAGTCAGAAGAGTCCAGCCTGGGAAGAGGAACCCCCGCATCTCTGCCAAGCCTGCTGACACCCTGGAGAGTGAGTTGTGGCTAGAGCAGGGAGGGGCTGGAGGGGGGAGTCTTTACCGAGCTTGCTAAGTAGATCTCTGAAGCCAGGACATGATGTCAGGGTTCCATGGAAACCCATTTTTTAAGGCATTTGGCCTCCATCTCTGTCCAGGCAGAGGAACTTAGTGTCTAAGTCAGCTCCGAATCAGGACTCTGCCTGATATGTTACAAGAATGCTGTGGAGCTTGTGGGGCCAGAGCGCAGGCTGGTGGGAAGGGAGTGGGGAGATGAGTATGGACAGATGGCTGGGGCCAGCTCACCAGCACCCCGAATGCCTAGCTAGAGGATCTTAAAGCTGGGGGTGATGGGGCCCAAGGCCCCTGGAGAAAGCTCACCCTGACTGCAGGGTCAGGGATGGGTGTGAATGACGTAGAGGAGGAGCCTTGATGTAGAGAGATCAGGCAGAAAGTTACTGACACGGTTCAGCCAGGCTGATGAGAGCTTGAATGGAGGCCTCAGCAGTGGCAGGTGTAGAGGGGATTGGAGAGAACTTGGAGAGACAAATGTGGCAGGGCCTGAGACCAGCTGGGGGTGGGTGAGAGGGAAAGGAGAACTGGAGCTCACCAGGATCATGGCTCCTCCCCAATTTGGCTGTGTCTCTCAGGCCCTGGTGAGTGGACAACGTGGTTCAACATCGACTACCCAGGAGGACAGGGTGACTATGAGCGGCTGGATGCCATTCGCTTCTACTATGGGGACCGTGTATGTGCCCGTCCCCTGCAGCTAGAGGCTCGGACCACTGACTGGACACCTGCGGGCAGCACTGGTCAGGTGGTCCATGGTAGTCCTCGTGAGGGCTTCTGGTGCCTCAACAGGGAGCAGCCGCCTGGCCGGAACTGCTCTAATTACACTGTACGCTTCCTCTGCCCACCAGGTAAGCCAGAACGCCTCCCACCCCCACCCGCTACTTCCCACTAGTCTCTACTCAGGGAGAGGGAGAACCTGCCTCTGGCCACCAGAACTCTCAACATTACACACATGCACATGCTTGGACTCTGTTGGAAATAGATGCTCGGTGCCACAAAGAAAAATTAGCACTGAGACAAAGGATCTTTCAGCAACACAATATTTACTTCCTGGACTCCAGGAAGGGTACTCTCACTAGTCACTGTGCCACACAAGAGGGCAACTAACAAAGGAACACACACAAAATTTATCCCTTACGCATTTGGGGTCGTCCTCACTGCTGTGTCTGATCTCCATTGGCTGGAGCCAGACCTCACAATCTCAACTAAAACCTGATTGGCTAACAACTTAAAACTTTTCTAAACAGGTAAAAGCAATGGAGAGCTGGCATATGCCTTGTGAGCACGTCCAGAAAAGATATCATGGTTAAAGTACAAGGACATAGAATGTACTACGTGCCTGTAAGCATGGCATGTCTAACAGCTACATAGGATAGGGCTTAACAAAGTTATTAGCACACTTATGATTTAACAAGAAAGGAAACTTTAAAAAGGAACTTTTCTACTTCCCACACTCTCTAATAATAACCAAGTAGTGTCATTAGTGCCAGAACCTTCCCAATACTGTCCTGTGTTTATAGGTACTCTCTATTCAACCTTTTTTATTGTGTTTGAGTGACACCATGGTAAAGACCACAGGCTCTGAAGTGGGGATGCTTGGGTTTGAATCCTGAGCCTGCCATGCGATGTGTCCCCTAGACAAATTTTCTGAAGTTCTCTTAGCCTCAGGTTTCTCATATGTAACACATGGGTAATAGTAAGACTTCATAGGGGTTTTTAATGAGGATTAAGTGATATGAATGCAGAGGCTTAACTCAGGTAAATGCTCACTGAGTGTTAGTTTCTATTCTTGTTCCTATGTGCCAGATACTGTGTTAATTATTCACATTATTCAACCTTTACAACTGATCTTTGAGGGATCTCCATCTTGACAAGTTACACGAGATTCAGAGAAGCTAAGTAACTTCTCATGGTTCCATAGCTGATAAGGCAGAGCTGAGTTTGAACCATGTCTGTGTTTGCAGTCCATGCATTTATATCCCCTCCCACCATGGATAATACAGATGTTAGGGGGAACAGATCTGCTCCCTTCTTGGATGGGGATCCTCCCCCTTGGGGTTTCACAAGATCCCCCAGGCCCAGGCACCTGTGGTGGTCATCTGGGGTAGGAGCTCAGGCTGATCTGGGCAAGGTGTGAAGACCCCATTCTTGTACACAGGCCTCAGGCCAGAGGTGAGGAATGTGAGCAGAAAGGGGCTTCTTATCCAAGTCATTGCATGTTCTAGGCCCTGACTTCCCAGGGTGGCCTGACTTCCCAGGGAGTCCTTCCATAAGAGCACGTGCCAGTTTCCACACTAGTGAAGAAGAAAGATATCCCTGCACATCCCAGGACAGCATATCAAAGTCCCAGTTCTTAGCCAACAAGCCCCTCTCAGGGCCACCACTAGCCCATATGGTGCCTCTGTGCAAATTAGAGACATCACTTCCTCAAGACTTTTGACTTCTATCTGTTGGAAAAATCATTGCAGTAAATATAAATATCGGTGACATCTATGACATAAATGGAGACCTTTTCTTTACCAAAGAAACAGCTTTAGGGCCAGATTTCCCGACAGAGTCCCCTCAAGAGGGAAGTCAGATTGTCTGCTGATCCCACTTTTCAGGGTCCCTGCGCCGAGATACAGAGCGCATCTGGAGCCCATGGTCTCCCTGGAGCAAGTGCTCAGCTGCCTGTGGTCACACTGGGGTCCAGACTCGCACACGCACCTGCTTGGCAGAGACGATGTCACTGTGCAGTGAGGCCACTGAAGAGGGTCAGCACTGCATGGGCCAGGACTGTAAAGGTACCACCCTCCCTCCTAGGCACTAGGCAGGGTATGGTGGGTGAGGCTGAAGAATGAAAAGTTAGACGGTCAGTCTGAGACTGATGGATTCCTTCATTTTCTTACTTACCAAGTATTAACTGAGGATCTATTATGTGCCCTAATGAGGGATATACAGGATAATATAGGAACACAGGTCAGGGTCAATTATCATAGGCTGGGGAAATCTGGGAAAGCTTCCTAGAGGAGCTGTTCTGGGCTAAGTTTTTTTTTTTCTTGAGACAGAGTCTCACTCCGTTGCCCAGGCTGGAGTGCAGTAGCACAATCTCAGCTTACTGCAGCCTCTGCCTCCCAGGTTCAAATGATTCTCCTGCCTCAGCCTCCCTAGTAGCTGGGATTACTTGTGCATGTCACCACACCCAACTAATTTTTGTATTTTTAGTAGAGACGGTGTTTCACCATGTTGGCCAGGCTGGTCTCGAACTCCTAGCCTCAGGTGACCCACCCACCTCAGCCTTCCAAAGTGCTAGGTGTGAGCCACCGTGCCTGGCCCTGGGATAAGTTTTAAAGGATGAGTAGGAGTTAGTCATGCAGGCTGATAAGGAAAGGTAGTAAAGGCCAAGGAGGAGGGGAAGTGACATGTGAGTGCAGGTTGTGATGCTGACTGAAGGAATGCCAGAATCCATAGAATCCCTGCTGATGTGGCCCCTTGTCCCACAGACTGTGACCTGACCTGCCCAATGGGCCAGGTGAATGCTGACTGTGATGCCTGCATGTGCGAAGACTTCACGCTTCATGGGGTTGTCTCCCTTCCCGGAGGTGCCCCAGCCTCAGGAGCCACTGTCTACCTGCTGACCAAGACACCTAAGCTGCTGACCCAGACAGACAGTAATGGGAGATTCCGAATCCCTGGCTTGTGCCCTGATGGCAAAAGCATGCTGAAGATCACAAAGGTCAAGTTTGCCCCTATTGTACTCACAATGCCCAAGACTAGCCTGAAGGCAGCCACCATCAATGCAGAGTTCGTGAGGGCAGGTAACTAAATTCTCTGGGGTAGGTCTGGTGAGAAGTTCCAGATTTTTAAGTAAAGGGATTACAGTGCTAAAAGCTGGCTTCCCAGCTCACTCAGAGTAAAACCCTGAATCCTTACTATGGCCCACATGGCCCTATACACCAAATCACTCTACTCCAACTGCAGTGGGCTCCTATCTGTTCCTGAAACACACAGGCACACCTCTGCCTCAGGGCCTTTGCACTTGCTGCATGTAGTCCATTTGGAATGCTCTTCCTGTAGACACTGGCATAGCTTGCTCCCTCAAATGTATGAGGTCTTCCCTGACCACCTTATCTAACAGTCAATACAGTACACGGTGAGGTTTGGAGGTCACAGAGAGAAAGGCTTGGGAAGTTCAGAAATGGTACAGGAAGGCCAGGAAATTCTGCCAGGGGCAGCAGAATGTGAATATTGCATTATTTAGAACAGCCAGTTCTGTCCTAATGGTAGTGCTTAGGAATCTTGGCTGACACAAGGTCCCCTTGTTTCTCCACTGACCCACCCAGATGCTGCTTGACAGGCCATGGGAGCAGGTCCCAGGATGGAGGGTGTGGAGGGATAGACTCCACTCTGAACCAATTCCCTTAGGACCAGTGGATATGGGCTGGAGGTGGGGGTGAAGCCATACAATTTTCACACCACCGAAGACCCTGAGGTTACACACACACACTCAAAATGCTGTTTCTTGTCTTCTGTCCCAGAGACCCCATACATGGTGATGAACCCAGAGGCAAAAGCACGGAGAGCTGGGCAGAGTGTGTCCCTGTGCTGTAAGGCTACCGGGAAGCCTGGTCCAGACAAGTATTTTTGGTGCGTATTCTGCCAGCTACCCTGCCCAGTTCTCCTCTTGGAAACCAGAGCTTTCTTGCATGGGGTCTGGACTTATTAAGAAGAACAATAACCAATAGAATAAAATTACAAGTGAGGCACTGGTACAGAGCCCGGATGTTGGAACTTACAAGTGGGAGCCAGTGGGGTTGGGAGCCAGACACCCAGCAAGCTCTCTCATTGTACCCACAGAGCTGGGAACCCTGTGGCAGGGCACAGTGGCTCACACCTGTAATCCCAGCACATTGGGAGGCTGTGACAAGCGAATTGCTTGAGCCTAGGAGCTCGAGACCAGCCTGGGCAACATAGCAAAGCCTTGTCTCTATAAAAAAATTTAAAAATCAGCCAGGTGTGGAGGCTTCTAGTCCCAGCTACTTGGGAAAATGAGGTAGGAGAATCACTTGAGTTCAGGAGGCAGAGCTTGCCGTGAGCTGTGATCACGCCACTGCACTCTGGCCTGGGTGACAGTGTGAGATCTTGTCTCAAAAAAAAAAAGCTGGGGTCCCCTAGAGCATCTCTGGTTTTGGGGTTCGGACTTGTGTATCATCAGGACACAGAACAAAGTTCCCAAGTCCTGCTTTTCACAATAAAAGCAAACAAGAGCAGAATCCCTTATGACTGTGAGTCCTTTATCCTTCACAAACATTTTATAGCTACTCTCTTGTTTGACCCACCCAACAATCCTGTGAAGTCAGCTAGAGGTCATTGCTGCCATTTTATTATTATTATTATTATTATTTTTCTGAGATGGAGTTCAGCCTTGTTGTCCAGGCTGGAGTGCAATGGTGCGATCTCGGCTCACTGCAGCCTCCATCTCCCGGGTTCAAGTGATTCTCCTGCCTCAGCCTCCAGAGTACCTGGGATTACAGGCGCGTGCCCCCACGGCCAGCTAATTAAATTTTTTTTTCTTTGGTAGAGATGGGGTTTTGCCATATTGGCCAGGCTGGCCTTGAGCTCCTGACCTCAGGTGATCCACTCACTTCGGCCTCCCAAAATGCTGGGATTACAGGTGTGAGCCACCACACCTGGCCATTGCTGCCATTTTATAGACCAGAAAGCTGAAGCACAGACAGGTGAGATGGGGAGGGGGGTTGTCCCAGCCAGGTACATGGTAGGGCTGGGACTTAGAACCAAGTTCCTTGTCTCCCAAGCCAATGAGTGCTCTTGGATGAGCCAAGTCAAAGGGGAACCCATTTACCATCTGTCTCCTTGGCTGCCTGCTCCTGGAACTTTTCCAGGGATACCTGCCCCCCCATTGCCATTCAGGTTCCTCCTCTCCATCCCTTGCAGGTATCATAATGACACATTGCTGGATCCTTCCCTCTACAAGCATGAGAGCAAGCTGGTGCTGAGGAACCTGAAGCAGGACCAGGCTGGCGAGTACTTTTGCAAGGCCCAGAGTGATGCTGGAGCCATGAAGTCCAAGATTGCCCAGCTGATTGTCATAGGTAAGCCTGTCTGGGTCCCTGGGGGCCCTGGGTCTGCAACAGGGATGGCTGAGCACCTCAGTGCACATAACTACACAGTAAAAGCTCAGGCTGGCTGGGCACAGTGGCTCATGCCTGTAATCCCAGCACTTTGGGAGGTCAAGGCAGATGGATCACCTGAGGTCATTCGAGGCCAGCCTGGGCAACATGGTGAAACCCATCTCTACTAAAAATACAAAAATTAGCCAGTCATGGTGGTGTGCACCAGTATTCCCAGCTACTTAGGAGGCTGTGGCAGGAGAATTGCTTGAACCTGGGAGGCGGAGGTTGCAGTGAGCCGAGATTGCGCCACTGCATTCCAGCCTGGGTGACAGAGCAAGACTCTGTCTCAAAAACAACAACAAAAAAAAGAAAAGAAAAGAAAAATGCAGCTAAAACAGGAGATAAGGGGCTAGATTAGATACCTCCCAGGTGGGAGTGACCACAGATCACTTGAGGGAGCAGCTTTCCAGCTGGGGCTTAAATAATGGTTCTCAGTTTTGGCTGCCCACTTGTATGACCTGATTGGGTTTTAAAAAATACTGATACCTCAGTCTTATCTCCAGAGAGTCTGACTTAATTGGTCTGAGATGTGGCCTGGGCATGTATAGTTTAAAACCTTCCCATGTGATTCCAATTTGCAACCAAGGTTAGACCCCCTGGTCTTAAAGCATGGGCAGAGATTGTGTATGTGGAGGTGAGGGTGTTCCAGATTGAGGGACCAGCATGGGTAAACATATAGAAGTGGGAACTGAGGGGGCCTTACAAGAAAGGGTGATCTAACACTGGCTTCAAGAAGAGAACTGGAGTGGGAGAGATTTGAGCTCCAAGACCAATCAGGAGCCTGTCTTTGGAAAATGGGTAGGAAGGAAGATAGCTTAGTAATTGGCCTAAACAAAACAAAACAAAACAAAAGGCAAAGGAGGACAGAATGTATTGGAAGGATCCTGGACTACTTCAGACTCTTAAAAAGTTGAGCAAGAGACTTCAGGACAGACAAGACACAGGGTACTCTGGACATTGGCAGAGATGTGGAGCCCTCAGCAGTGGTCCCAACCCATCACACCAAGGCTCTTTGCTTATTACAGTAATTTCTAATATTGCTTTGTTATTATGAAGTTAAATTTATAGATAACTACATATAATTTTCAAATGTATTTATGCATGGTCCTAACTATAAAACAAAGGATAAATTTTTAAATTTTTAATATAAAATAGTGTGTATTCCCATATGTAAATGCTTTGGCACATTGACATGAGAAGACGAACCAAGAATTTAGCCATTTGCACTTAAATCCACCATAAACATGACCGCTACAAATGCTAATGGGTACAGAGGTATCATTCTGGCATTCACAGTGCTTAGGTAATGGTGGTGTAGAAACATGATTTTCCTGAGATGAGGAACAATTCTTGGTATTCTGAGATAAACAAAGTACAATCTTAGCTCAATTTACATGGTAGTTGCATTCTTGAAAAATTCAGTATGTGGTTAAAGTCACATAAAGGATACTAAGCTCTGATCTTTTCATTTTTTTTTAGACAGGGTCTTGCGCTGTTGCCCAGGCTGGAGCACAGTGGCACACTCACAGCTCATTGCAGCATCGACTTCCCAGGCTCAAGCAATCCTCCCACCTCAGCCTCCCGAGTAGCTGGGACTATAGGCGTGTGCCACCACGCCCAGCTGATTTTTGTATTTTTTGTAGAGACAGGGTTTCATCATGTTGCCCAGGCTAGTCTCCAACTCCTGGGCTCAAGCAATCCACCCACCTTGGCTTCCCAAAGTGTTGGGATTACAGGTGTGAGCCACCGCGTCTGGCCAAAGCTCATTTTGATCATTTTAAACAGGCTTTCTACCTAAATGAATGTCTGGTGGGATGTGTGAAAGTCGTTCAGAACACAGAAAGATTCTTTGTGCAGAACAGTAACCAGGCATTGCAGGACATACAACATCAATGGCCCCTACCCACAAAATGCCAGTAGCATCCCCAATTTTGGTGTAACCCAAAACACCTTCATACATTTTCAAGACCCCTCCATTGAGACAAACCGCCATTATAGTGGTCTCATCAACCAGCTGTGTTTCATCATATATAAAATGGAATCAGTAATAGCTGTTCCATCTCCCTCAGAGAGTTCTGTGAGGATGAGGGTCATGGATATACAAGCCCTTTGAAAATCATAGAACACTGTAGAGAGGTGAGGTTGAGGTACTCTTTGTGTAGGATGTAAACTTACATCTTAATTTCCACACCATTTCCCTCTGCAGCACCTGACGAGACTCCTTGCAACCCAGTTCCTGAGAGCTACCTTATCCGGCTGCCCCATGATTGCTTTCAGAATGCCACCAACTCCTTCTACTATGACGTGGGACACTGCCCTGTCAAGATCTGTGCAGGGAAGCAGGATAATGGGATCAGGTGCCGTGATGCTGTGCAGAACTGCTGTGGCATCTCCAAAACAGAGGAGAGGGAGATCCAGTGCAGCGGCTACGCGCTACCCACCAAGGTGGCCAAGGAGTGCAGCTGCCAGCGATGTACAGAAACTCGGAGCATCGTGCGGGGCCGTGTCAGTGCTGCTGACAATGGGGAGCCCATGCGCTTTGGCCACGTGTACCTGGGGAACAGCCGTGTAAGCATGACAGGCTACAAGGGCACTTTCACCCTCCATGTCCCCCAGGACACCGAGAGGCTGGTGCTCACATTTGTGGACAGGCTGCAGAAGTTTGTCAACACCACCAAAGTGCTACCTTTCAACAAGAAGGGGAGTGCAGTGTTCCATGAAATCAAGATGCTTCGTCGGAAAGAGCCCATCACTTTGGAAGCCATGGAGACCAACATCATCCCCCTGGGGGAAGTGGTAGGTGAAGACCCCATGGCTGAACTGGAGATTCCCTCCAACAGTTTCTACAGGCAGAATGGGGAGCCCTACACAGGAAAAGTGAAGGCCAGTGTGACCTTCCTGGATCCCCGGAATATTTCCACAGCCACAGCTGCCCAGAGTGACCTGAACTTCATCAATGATGAAGGAGACACTTTCCCCCTTCGGACGTATGGCATGTTCTCTGTGGACTTCAGAGATGAGATCACCTCAGAGTCACTTAATGCTGGCAAAGTGAAGGTCCACCTCGACTCGACCCAGGTCAAGATGCCAGAGCACATATCTACAGTGAAACTCTGGTCACTAAATCCAGACACAGGGCTGTGGGAGGAGGAAAGTGACTTCAAATTTGAAAATCAAAGGAGGAACAAAAGGGAAGATAGAACCTTCCTGGTGGGCAACATGGAGATCCGTGAGAGGAGGCTCTTTAACCTGGATGTTCCTGAAAGCAGGAGGTGCTTTGTTAAGGTGAGGGCCTACCGGAGTGAGAGGTTCTTGCCCAGTGAGCAGATCCAGGGGGTTGTGATCTCCGCGATCAACCTAGAGCCTAGAGCTGGCTTCTCATCCAACCCGAGGGCCTGGGGCCGCTTTGACAGTGTGATCACGGGCCCCAATGGCGCCTGTGTGCCTGCCTTCTGTGATGACCAGTCCCCTGATGCCTACTCTGCCTATGTCTTGGCAAGCCTGGCTGGGGAGGAACTACAAGCAGTGGAGTCTTTTCCTAAATTCAACCCAAATGCAATTGGCGTACCTCAGCCCTATCTCAACAAGCTCAAGTACCGTCGGACAGACCATGAGGATCCACGGGTTAAAAAGACAGCTTTCCAGATTAGCATGGCCAAGCCAAGGCCCAACTCAGCTGAGGAGAGCAACGGGCCTATCTATGCCTTTGAGAACCTCCGGGCATGTGAAGAGGCGCCACCCAGTGCAGCCCACTTCCGGTTCTACCAGATTGAGGGGGATCGGTATGACTATAACACAGTCCCCTTCAATGAAGATGACCCTATGAGCTGGACTGAAGACTATCTGGCATGGTGGCCAAAGCCAATGGAATTCAGGGCCTGCTATATCAAGGTGAAGATTGTAGGGTCCCTGGAAGTGAATGTGCGATCTCGCAACATGGGGGGCACTCATCGGCGGACAGTGGGGAAGCTGTATGGAATCCGAGATGTGAGGAGCACTCGGGACAGGTACCAGCCCAATGTCTCAGCTGCCTGTCTGGAGTTCAAGTGCAGTGGGATGCTCTATGACCAGGACCGTGTGGACCGCACCCTGGTGAAGGTCATCCCCCAGGGCAGCTGCCAGCGAGCCAGTGTGAACCCCATGCTGCATGAGTACCTGGTCAACCACCTGCCACTTGCAGTCAACAACGACACCAGTGAGTACACCATGCTGGCACCCCTGGACCCACTGGGCCACAACTATGGCATCTACACTGTCACTGACCAGGACCCTCGCACGGCCAAGGAGATCGCGCTTGGACGGTGCTTTGATGGCACATCTGATGGCTCCTCCAGAATCATGAAGAGCAATGTGGGAGTAGCCCTCACCTTCAACTGTGTAGAGAGGCAGGTAGGCCGCCAGAGTGCCTTCCAGTACCTCCGAAGCACCCCAGCCCGACGCCCTGCTGCAGGCACTGTCCAAGGAAGAGTGCCCTCAAGGAGGCAGCAGCGGGCGAGCAGGGGCGGCTAGCGCGAGCGTGGAGCGGTGGCCTCTCTGAGATTTCCTGGAGTTGCTCAACAGCCCTTGAGCAACTAAGTTTTGTGGTACTTCACCCTCTTCTCCCCTCATCTCATGTGACAGGCACTGTGAGACTGACACTCAAACTGTCACTTGGTCAATTTAAGCACATCTGTTTTGGTGCAATTTGCTTGTTTGTTTCTTCATGCCTTTACTTACTGTCTTTGTCCCCTGATACTGATTGGCATGCGGCCCCCAAAACGGCAAAATAAAGCCCCTTTGTGAAACTGTTCTTTAAAAGAAACACAAGAAACTGGCCACTGGTAAAACTCTGCAGCTTCAACTGTTCTTCATTAATGCCGTTACTGCAAATATACTTCCTCTTCTTTTTGCATGGTTTTGCTCACGTCTGCAATAGTGATAATCTGATGCTGAAGATCAAATAACCAATATAAAGCATATTTCTTGGCCTTGCTCCACAGGACGTAAGCAAGCCTTGATCATACTTCATACATATGAATGGCAGTGAAATAAATAAAATGCAATACTTTTTACTTGAAATGTAAATAACTTATTTATTTCTTTGCTAAATTTGGAATTCTAGTGCACATTCAGAGTTAACCTATTAAATATAGGATAATCATAGTTTCTCTACCAAGATTGGAAAGAACGTTCTACTGGTATCCACAATTACACCAGGTTGCTAATTGCATCTATACGTTTCCCTTTGCATTTGCTTTCGTTCTTACCAGTGTAGCCCAGGGCAGATGTCAATAAATGCACATTCTGTACTTTGATTCCGAGGCCACTGTCCCGTCTTTTAACTATAAAGTGAGCCAGCTGCTCAGAGGGGTACAGGGGACTCTGGAAAGCAGTCACGGGTGGTGTAAGTCCTGGCCCCCTAAGTTACAGGGCAGGGCAACATAGGCACACACTCCAGCGGTCAAGTTTGTTCTCATGGATCATATTTTCCATTTGCAGAAAAGAGCAGATTCCTGGAGTTGTGAGCATGTTCTGGGCTCCTGAGCAAGACTGCAAACATGTCCCATTTTTTTTTTTTTTCCTTCTTTCCAATACTTTGGAGCTTATACAATGGCTTGGCTCAGGGTCTGACAAGCTGGCCAAGTGGTCCTTTGGCTCCCTCCGCAGCCTGTTGCCTTCTCCAGCTGGGCTGGCTGGCCTCACTCAGCAATGATGGGCTTTTGCTTTTTTTTTTTTAAGATGTTCAGCTTTTCCAGACATCAGATCTCTGTTGTGTGTTACAGACCCTGTCCCTGGAGCAAAACAACTGGTCCAAACGGACAGAGTTTTGGTTTTGGAAAAGGTATTTGTTTTAAAATAGTAACTCAGAGGCCCGTAGGCGGTACCAGAGCAATGTCGGCAGCATTGCAGTCAAGGTAGCGGGTGTGGGGTTGGGTAAGATGCACTCATTGCCCCTATCCCAGCCCTGCAGAATCTGGCAGGCAAGAGGTCAAGGGGTTTGGAGGAGGAGAGGGCACTGTTTATAATCAGGACAAAAAGCTTTCCCTGATCCCCTGGGCAGCCTAGTGCAGCTCCATTAGCCATCTCTGGCCTAGGCTGGATTTGTACTCTTGGATCACCATCTGGCCAGCTCCTGGGAATTTGGTTTGTAATCAATTAGAAATTAGCTGAGAGAAAGCAAGCATCTGTAGGACTGAGGCCTTGTGATTGCAATTGACCCACTTCCAGACTCCACGTCTGTCCCACTGCTCCCAGGAAGCAGCTCTCACTGCTTGTGGAGGCTTGACTGCCCCTGCTGAGGGGTCAGTGTGCAGCTATCTGCACCATTGGCCCAGCCACCTCAGGAGCCAGAGTGCATGCTGCTTCAACCTGACCAGCAGTTCCCTTCAGACTCACAGGGAGGAGGTGCTGGGGAAGCTGGGCGGACTGGTTCCCCACTCTAGGCACTTTCCTCGCTGTTCTCTATTGAGGGCCTGAATAAATGGACTTCAGTACACAGCATCTGATGCCTGACTCTTTCCTTCGCTCCTCAACATTTATTGAGTGCCAAACCATGTGTGCAAGTAGACAAGCTTTTATGAAATAGTAAAAAATATACGACATGTCATGGCATCAGACTTTGAGGAGGTGGTGGTCAGAGAAGGCTTCTTAGAAAAGGTGACATCTAATTTGAGGTCTGAACAATAGCTAGGAGCTGGCCTGCTGATGGTGTGGCTATCACCAATAAGAGGCACAAGAAGAAATAGCTGTGCAAAACTAGGGACTGCAGGCGGGGTGGGGCTGGCAGGCAGATACTTCTCTTTCAGACAAGAAAATACTTTTTTTCTTTTGAGATGGAGTTTCGCTCTTTCACCCAGCTTGGAGTGAAGCAGTATGATCTCGGCTCACTGCAACCTCTAACCCCGGGGTTCAAGAGATTCTCCTGCCTCAGCCTCCAAAGTAGCTGGGATTATAGGTGTCCATAACCAGCTAATTTTTGTATTTTAGTAGAGATGGGCGTTCACCATGTTGGCCAGGTTGGTCTTGAACCCCTGACCTCAGGTGATTCACCCACCTCGGCCTCCCAAAGTGCTAGGATTACAGATGTGAGCCACCGTGCCAGGCCTAGGAAACACTCTTGAGTTGAACTCATGACACTTAATTCCTAAGAGTCTTGCCTCCAAAGTCAAATGTGCCCCTTGCTAACTGTGTAACTTTCTCCTAGACCTCAATTTCCTTACCTATAAATGAAGGATTTCTAAAGCTCTTTTCATGATTTTCAGTGAGGCTAATAGCGCCATTCCCAGGATGCTTTCAGTTCACCAAACCTCTGCTGATTCATCGGTTGTTCCTCTGTGGAGACTACACATTGGAGGGACAAAGTGCTCATCTCAGAAAAGCTCTCGAGTTTCATTCTCAGCCTGCTGATCACCTAGTTACCGACTGCGAATTCTATGAAGGTGAATACCGTATGGCAGAGAGGAGGGGAACAGGGGGGTTGTTAGATGGTAGATGGGCGGGTCAGGTTGTTTCTGCTTATAAACAATGGAGTTTTCAAACAATGTTCTCTCAAGTTCAAAGAGTTTTAGCAGCTAGGGTGATAAGAGAAAAATGTCACCAAGATGTTGGGAAAAGAACAGAGTCTGGAAGGATTAAGAGAACTTAGGCAAAATTAGAGGTAGTGCAGGGAGGGTGGGGTTTCAGGTAAAGGGTTGGCTAGAGCCAAAGAATAGAGGTGGGATTGTGCACTGGCAGTTTTTTGATTACAAGTAACAGGGGTGCCAGGTAATCTCAGGAGGGACTGGAACCAAGAACTGCAGAGCCATCAGAATCCAGATAACCACTCTCTTTGGTTTTGATTCTCTTATCTTCTCTCATGCTCAGTGGCTTTTGCTTTCGCAATTTCTAATTCAATGTTGCTTTACATGGTCTATTTTTCAGACTGTCTCTCTGACTTTCTTTCTCTCTTTCTCTCTTCTTTTTTTTTTTTAGAAGGAGTTTCACTCTTGTTGCCCAGACTGCAGTGCAATGGTGCCATCTCAGTTCACTGCAACCTCTGTCCCCCGGATTCAAGCGATTCTCCTGCCTCAGGCTCCCAAGTAGGTGAGATTACAGGTGCCTGCCACCACACCCAACTAATTTTTATATTTTTAGTAGAGATGGGGTTTCACCATGTTGGCCAGGCTGGTCTTGAACTCCTGACCTCAGATGATCCACCCGCCTCAGCCTCCCAAAGTGAGCCACCGCACCCAGCCAATTTCTCTCTCTTCTTAGTCCCTCTCTCTGTTCATTCTGTCTTGCAGTCTCTCCCTCACACTGTGGTCTCTCCTCTCTGCAGGAACCCTTGGTTCTGCTTACAGATATGCTTTCTCTGTTCCTCTGGGCTCACAGAAGAAGGTGGCCATCTATTTACATCTTAAGTCAATGAACAGCCTTGTCTTGAAGACCAAATTTGATTGGACCAGTTTGAATTGGGGCTTCACCTCTAGCCCAGTCAACCGTGGCCATGACAGGTGTGGGAAATAGAGGGCAATCCTGCTATCCAATCAGATTCCTTGGAGAGGCAATCTGGTTGGCCCAGCTGGAGCTTGCCTCTAGTCCAATCAACTGTGTCCATGGTGGGGGCAGGACATAAAGGGCAGTTCTAAGGCTGGGCACTGTGGCTCTCGCCTATAATCCCAGCACTTTGGGAGGTGAAGGCTAGCAGATCACCTGAGGTCAAAAGTTCAAGACCAGCCTGGCCAACATGGCTAAAAATACAAAAATTAGCCAAGCTTGGTGGCACGTGCCTATAATCCCAACTACTTGGGAGGCTGAGGCAGGAGAATGGCTTGAACCTGGGAGGTGGAAGTTGCAGTGAGCAGAGATCACACCACTGCACTCCAGCTTGGGCAACAGAGTTAGACTCTGTCTTCAAAAAAAAAAAAAAGTGTATATAATCACTGGGTGCGATGCTCTATGTAAGGCCATTAACTCAAGCTTAATTGTTCTGTTCAGTAAATATACTGTTTGTTGAAATCTTCTACTTGACAGTTTTTCCCTATGAATCCTCAATTTGGGTTTTATACATTTAGAGGTTATTGTACTGGGTGCATATTAAGTACTGAATTTTCACACCTTCTTGTGAGTTGAATCATCATTATATGGTTATGTTCTTTGTGCCTATAATGCTTTGTCTGAAAGCCAACTTTAATTACACAGCTCCCAACTTTATTTTAGTATTTGCTCAATATACCTTTTATATTTTAATCTTGTGTCTTTTTAAAGATCTCCAAACACTATTTTATATTTTTTTAGCCTTCAAAGTAATTTTATTATTATTTTGTATAATATTTGTTTAGATTTTATGTTTATCATATCAGATCTTGCCTTGAAGGTCATTTTTCTTCTCCCTTCAGAATATCTTCTGGAAATTCTTTTGATGAAGGTCTGTTGTTGGTTGAACCGTCAGGTTTTTTAAAGTGAGATATAATTCACTTTGCATAATACTCACAATTTATTTACTTATTTATAAATTTACAGGTGGGGTCTCCTTCTGTCATCCAGGATGGAGTGCAGTGGCACTTTGTAGCTCACTTGCAGCCTCAAACTCCTGGGCTAAAGCTATTCTCCCATCTCAGCCTCCTGAGTAGCTAGGATTACAGTGTGCACCACTGTAACAGCCCAAGGGGTTCACCTTGTCCACTGCCTAGAATAGCCAATTAATCAGGACAGGGGAATTGCAACAGAGAAAGAGTAATTCATGCAGATCTGGCTGTGTGTAGGGAGACCAGAGTTTTATTATTACTCAAATCAGTCTCCTCAAGCATTCAAGGATCAGAGTTTTTAAGGACAATTTGGTGGGTGGGGGGAAGCCAGTGAGCCAGGTGTTCTGATTGGTCAGGGATGAAATCACGGGGAGTCAAAGCGATCTTCTTGCACTGAGTCAGTTCCTGGGTGGATGTCACAAGATCAGATGAGCCAGTTCATTGATCTGGCTGGTGTCAGCTGATGCATCAAGTCAGGGTCTGCAAAATATCTCAAGCCCTGATCTTAGAAGGAGTTTAGGGAGGATCAGAATCTTGTAGCCTCCAGTTGCATGACTCCTAAACCATAATTTCTAATCTTGTGGCTAATGTTAGTTCTACAGAAGCAATGTAGTCCCCATGCAAGAAGGAAGTCTGCTTTAGGAAAGGGCTGTGACCATCTTTGTTTTAAACTATAAACTATACACTAAGTTTCTCCCCAGGTTAGTTCAGCCTATGCCCAGGAATAAACAAGGACAGCTTGGGAGTTAGAAGCAATATGGAGTCAGTTAAATTAGATCCTGTCTCAGTCAAAATTTTGCAGAAGTGGTTTCACCCCTACATCTAATTTTTTTTTTTTAAGATGAGGTCTTGCTATGTTGCCCAGGCTGGTCTTTAACTCTTGTCCTCAAGCGATCTTCCCACCTTGGCCTCCCAAAGTGCTGGGATTACAGGTGTGAGCCACTGCACTCAGCCAAAATTCACCATTTTAAAGTGTACAGATCAGTAGTTTTCAGTACATTGACAAGGTTGTGCAACTACCATTGATTTCTAATTCCAGATATTTTCATCCCAAAAAAAAAAACCAGGTACTCATTAGCAGTCATTCCCTATCCCTCTTGCCCGCAGCCCCTGCCAGCTACTTTGTTTATAGACTTGCCTATTCTGGACATTTCATATAAATGGAATCATATGTAGTATATGTTTGGTTTCTTTCACTTAGCATGTTTTCAAGGTTCATCCATGTTGGAATATGTGTCACTATTCCATTCCTTTTTATGACTGAATAATATTCCAATGTATGACCATTCCACAGTTAATCTACTAGCTAGTTGAACATGTGAGTTCTATTCACCTTTTGCTTATTATGAATAAGACTGGTATGAATATTCATATACACATTTTTGCATGAATGCATGTTTTCAATTATCTTAGGTATATATGCAGGAATTCCTGGGTCATGCAGTAATTCTGTTTAACATCTGAGGAACTGCCAAATTGTTTTTTACAGCAGCTGCACCATTTTACATTCCCAGCAGTAATGTAAGAGGGTTCTAATTTCTCCATATCCTTGCCAACATTTGGTAACTTCTGCTTTTTAAAAAATTATAGCTGTCCTAGTGATTGCGAAGTAGTGTCTCATTGTGGTTTTGATTTGCATTTCCCTAAGGGTTAGTGACCTTGAGTACCTTTTGTTTTTTCGTTTTTTGAGACAGAGTCTTGCTCTGTTGCCCAGGCTGGAGTGCAATGGCATGATCTCAGCTCATTGCGACCTCTGCCTCCCAGGCTCAAGAGATTCTCTTGCCTCAGCCTCCTGAATAGCTGGGATTACACGCACTCATCACCATGTCTGGCTAATTTTTTTTTTTTTTGTATCTTATTAGGGATGAAGTTTCACCATGTTGGCCAGGCTGGTCTTGAACTTCTGACCTCAGGTGATCCACTTGCCTCGGCTTCCAAAGTGCTGGGATTACAGGCATGAGCAACTGTGCCTGGCCTTGAGCACTTTTTCATATGCTCATTGATTCATTTGTAAATCTTCTTTGGAGAAATGTCTATTCAAATCCTTTGCCCATGTTAAAAATTGGGTTGTCGTTTTATTGTTGAGTTGTAAGATTTCTCTATTGATTTTGAATACTAGGCCTTTATCAGTACATGATTTGCAGAGGTTTTCCCCATTCTGTGAGTTGACTTTTAACTTTTTGATAGTTTTCTTTGAAGCATAAAAATTTCTAATTTTGATAAAGTCTAATATATTTTGTTCATTGGTTGCTTATACTTCCAGTCTCTAAGAAACTGTTGCTTAATCTAAGGTCATGAAGATTTAGCCCTATATTTTCTTCTAAGAGTTTTAGCTCTTACATTTAGTCTTTGATCCATTTTAAGTTAATTTTTGTACATGGTATGAGGTAAGGATCCAACTTCATTCTTTTGCATATGGATATCCAGTTGACTTGGCATGGCTTAGTGAAAAGACTCTTCTTTTTCCACTGAATAATCTTGGCACTTCTGATAAAAAGCAACCGAGGCTGGACGCGGTGGCTCACACCTGTAATCCCAGCACTTTGGGAGGCTGAGGCGGTCGGATCACCTGAGCTTGGGAGTTTGAGACCAGCCTGACCAACACAAAGAAACCCCGTCTCTACTGAAAATACAAAAATTAGCCGGGCATGGCACCACATGCCTGTAATCCCAGCTACTTAAGAGGCTGAGGCAGGAGAATGGCTTGAATCCAGGATGCGGAGGTTGCGATGAGCTGAAATCGCACCACTGCACTCCAGCCTGGGCAACAAGAGTGAGACTCTGTCTCAAAAAAAAAAAAAAAAAAGCAACTGATTGTATGACTGTAAATGTAAGGGTTTATTTGTGGACTCTCAATTCTTTTCTCTTGCTCTATACGCCTATTCTTATGAAGTACCACTCTGTTTTGATTACGTAGCTTTCTAACAAGTATTGAAATTAGGTCATGTGAGTCCTCCAACTTTGTTCTATCTGTTTTTAGTTATCTAAAAATGTCCTTTATTTTGTCCTCATGCTTGAAAACAGTTTTGCCATTACACAGCTCTAGGTTGACAGTTATCTTCTCACTTCCACTGTTAGTGTTAAGTAACATTACATCCACCTTGCTGTCCGTTTGTCATTTCTTGTAAGGGATCTCTTTTTTATTTTGACAGTTCTTTTTTTTTTTTTTTTAAATAAATAAAGTCGGAGTTTCACCATGTTGGTCAGGCTGGTCTTGAACTCCCGACCTCAGGTGATCCACCTGCCTTGGCCTCCAAAGTGCTGGGATTACAGGTGTGAGCCACCATGCCCGGCCTATTTTGACAGTTCTTAAAGATATTTTGTCTTTGGCGTTGTGAAATAAATCTGACTATAATTAGGTATTTATTTCATTTTAATTATCATGCTTGGTAAACACTGTGCTTTCTGTATTATGAATTCATATATTACAAGTAGATATAAATATATGTCTTTCATCAGTTCTAGAAAATTCTTAGACTCTTTAAATATTGTCTGTTCTCTTATTTTCTCTGCTCTTCTCTCAGGAACTATAATTAGATGTATCTTAGACCTTTTCATTCTACTCGCCACATCTCTAATAATTTCATATACCTCATCTCCTCCTCTCCAGATAATGTCTTTTTTTTTTTTTTTTAGATGGAGTCTCTGTCACCAGGCTGGAGTGCAGTGGCACGATCTTGGTTCACTGCAACCTCCACCTCCCGGGTTTAAGTGATTCTTCTGCCTCAGCCTCCCAAGTAGCTGGGACTACAGGTGCCTGCCACCATGCCCAGCTAATTTTTTGTATTTTTTAGTAGAGATAGGGTTTCACTGCGTTAGCCATGATGGTCTCAATCTTCTGACCTTGTGATCTGCCTGCCTTGGCCTCCCAAAGTGCTGGGATTATGAGCATGAGCCACCTCGAGGGATCTGGATAAAGTCTTTAGATCTATTGTTTAATCCATGAACTATCTTTTCAGCTGGGCAAAATACTAATTAAATGTATCCATGTAATTTTAACAATTAGGTTCTTCATTTTCAAGTGTTTTAATGAGGTGGGGAAGATGATTCTTTTTCAAAATCATCTGGTCACTTCTTTTTTTTAATTGTTGAGATAGAATCTTGCTCTGACACCCAGGCTGGAATGCAGTGGCATGATCACAGCTTACTGCAGCCTCGACTTCTTGGGCTCAAGGAATCCTTCTTCCTTAGCATTTCAAATAGCTGGGAACACAGGCGAGCACCACCATACCTGGCTAACTTTTTCTTTCTTTTTTGGGGGGGGACAGGGTTTCACTAGGTTGCTGGAGTTCGTCTCAAGCAATCTACCTGCCTTGGTCTCCCAAGGATTACATGTGTGAGCCACGACTCCTAGCCTATCTGGTCATTTTTGATAGTCTCCAATTACTTAATTGCTTGCTCATTTAAAACCAATTGTGGGCCCGGTGTGATGGTGCACGCCTGTAATCCCAGCACTTTGGGAGGCCAAGGCAGGTGGATCACCTGAGGTCAGGAGTTCGCAACCAGCCTTACTAACAGGGTGAGTATCTACTAAATACAAAAATTTTTTTAAAAATTGTTTGGGCCTCTTGCCTCAAAACAAAAACAAAAACAAAAACAAAAACAAAAAACAAAAAAACCCAGTGTGGTGGCGCATACCTATAATCCAAGCTACTTGGGAGGCTGAGACAGGAGAATCTCTTGTACCTGGGAGGCAGAGGTTGCAGTGAGCTGAGATTGTGCCATTGCACTATAGTCTGGGCAACAAGAGTGGAACTCCATCTTAAAAACAAAAACAAAAACAAAAAAAAACAATTCCAGCCAGGCATGGTGGCTCACACCTGTAATCCCAGCACTTTGGGAGGCCAAGGCAGGTGCATTTCTTGAGATCAGGCAGGAGTTCAAGACCAGCCTGACCAACATGGCGGAAATCCATCTCTACTAAAAATACAAAAATTAGCCAGGCGTGGTGGCACATGCCTGTAGTCCCAGCTACTTGGGAGGCTGAGGAAGGAGAATTGCTTGAAACGGGGAGGCGGAGGTTGCAGTGAGCTGAGATCAGACCACTGGACTCCAGCCTGGGTGACAGAGCAAGACTCTCTGTCAGAAAACAAAACAAAACAAACAAAAAAACCAAGTCCAGGGGCCAGGCAAGGTGCCTCACACCTGTAATCCCAGCATTTGGAAGGCCGAGGCAGGCGGATCTCTTGAGATCAGGAGTTAGAGACCAGCCTGACCAACATGGCAAAACCCCCTCTCTCCTGAAAATACAAAGATTAGTGGGGCGTGATGGTGCGCACCTGTAATCCCAGCTACTCAGGAGGCTGAGGCAGGAGAATAGCTTGAACCTGGGAGGCAGAGGTTGCAATGAGCCAAGATCACGCCACTATACTCCAGCCTGGGCAACAGAGCAAGATTCCATCTCAGGAACAACAACGAAACCAACAACAAAAAAACCAATTCCTGAGTTTACTTTTGATTACTTAAAACACTTAGATGATGTTAATCCTATGTAGTAACATGTTGGAGGAGATCCCATAAGCGCCGAGGCAGGAGCAAAAAAGCCTCAGCCTATTTCCATATAAATAATGAAGAAGAAAGTAACTGGAAATATAACCATGGCAATTAGTTATTCATATGTGATCTTAGCTATTCATAGGTAATCTCAATTCTTTTACTAATGCCTCTCAGGTCAGAAGTGTGAACCTGGGGTGACAGTGTGAAATGAATGACACTAAGGCAAGATGCTCTAAGCTCTGTCACGCCCGCATAAGGGCTGCTGGAGGGTGCCTTGGCTGTGCAGCAGCGCCAGTGCTGGGAAAGCGCCCGCTGTTTAGCCAGCTAGGGAAGGAGCCATCCAAGATGACTGAGATGTCTCTTTCCCCGGAGGAGTTAGGAGAAAACACTGCTTCCCCAAGCTCTTGTGGTAAGGCCCCAGGGCTGTCAGGTAGGCCCACAGACATCCAGGGGCTTAATTGTCTCTATGTGATGCTGTGCTTCAGTGGTTACGTTTCATGTCTACTCTTATGTTCTGCTTCTGCACCTGTTCCTTTTTTCTTAGAAAAGATAATAATAGTAACATAAATCTTAATGTTTTAGTTCTTTCTTGGTAAGTATGGAAAAAGTGCTGATGCATTATACTCCTTATCTCACTCCAAGTGCCAGACGTTCCTGAGCCCCTACCTGAATGACACGTGATGTACTTGACCCTATCACTAGTATGCCCTATCTACCCTGCCCCCAGTCTCTGACCACCAAGACCACGCCCTACTTACCCTACCCCCCAGATTTGCAACTCAATAAATGTGAGAGCATCCCAGCATTCGGGGCCACTGCTGGTCTCTGAGATTTGGTTGGCAATGGACCCCCGGCCCAAACTCTCTTCTCTTTCTCCGTGTCTTGTGTCTTTTATTTGTACAATTTCTCACCTCTGCACCAGATAAGAGGGGCTCACAGAACCCTGTAGGGCTGGACCCTACAGTAACATAAGAATTTACATGCATATTCTTAGAGAATATTACTTTTTGTGAGCCCAACAATGCAATAAAGTGTGTTTCATCCAGGAGGATCTAATAGTGAGTACTACAGAGTATAGTACAGTGGATAAATGCATGACTCTAGAACCAGACTATCTGGTTCTTTTACTTACAGTGAAATCTTGGACAAGTTATTTAACTTTTATATGCTTCTGTTTCCTCAACTATATAGACTTAAAATGTACCTCGTCAGGTTGTTATTGTAAGGGTTATTGCCGAGTTTAAAATGAGGAAACAGGCCAGTATAAGAAAAATTAAATTCCAGTTTATTCGGCTCCCAGGCGAGATTCTACGGTCAGGGGGAAGGGGGCCAGAGAAGTCGCGCTGACTTCTCAGGGCGTGGGGTTTTTATAGCTATAGGGAACGAGGAGTAGCAGGATGCTCTGATTGGTTACGAAGGGGGCGGGATGGAGACGGGGCAGGCTGCTATTGGTGGGTAGATAGTTGGACGGGTTTTCCCTGACGCAAGATCCGGCTATGGTTACATCAGCCGGATCCCTCTAGGAGAGCATGTGCTCTGAGGTAGGTGCTGTCTGCAGGGGCCAGGTGCCGGGTGCAGAGTCAGGCGCCGGGTGCAGAGGTGGGCGTGTCCGGCCTCCCGGCGAGGCAACCAGCCTTACAGTTATGATGATCAATTGAACATATAGATGAACACAGTATATATTAACCACTGGTACACAGTAACCATGATATAAGAATTTGCTGGCTGGGTGTGGTGGCTCATGCCTGTAATCCTAGCACTTTGAGAGGCTGAGGCAGTTGAATCAGTTGAGCCCAGGAGTTCGAGACCATCCTGGGCAACATGGTGAAACTCCATCCCTAAAAAAATACAAAAACTAGCCAGGCATGGTGGCGCACACCAGCTACTCAGGAGGCTAAGGTGGGAGGATCGCTTGAGCCTGGGAGGTCAAGGCTGCAGTGAGCTGTGATTGCACTATTGTACTCCAGTCTGGGCAACAGTGAGACTCTGTCCCCTCAACAAAAAAAGAATTTGCTGTATACCACATTTCTAGAAATGGAAGAGACTGAAAATTGTGTAGATTTTACAAGGTAATGGTTCATTTATGCAGCACAACAGGAAATTGAGTTGTTTTACAGAAGCAGTTTACCAGAAAATTCAAACTTTTCCTCTTTATTTAAGCCTTTTTTTTTTTTTTGGAGACAGGGTTTTTGTTGCCCAGGCTACAGCGCAACGGCGCTATCACAGCTCACTGCAGCCTTGACCTCCCAGGTTCCAGCAATCCTCCCACCTTGGCTTCCTAAACAGCTAGGACTACAGGCATCAGCCACCATACTAGGCTAATTTTTTATTTTTTGTAGAGACTTAGTCTCATTATGTTGCCCAGGCTGGTCTCAAACTCCTGGACTCAAGTGATCCTTCTGTCTTGTCCTCTCAAAGTGCTGGGATTACAAGAATGAGCCACTGCACCAGGCCTCCAAAACTTTTTAACTTTTATTTTGATTGTTTTGGGTACAAATAAAAAAGTATATCGTCTATTTTTATAAAAACAGAAATAACATAATTCAATCTTTTCTTAATGTATTATGAATACCATTACTGTGGAAGTATAATATTAATAAAATAGCAACAAGGGCTGATATGATATATAAAAAATTTTATCTAATACCAAATGATGCCAGATTATATACTCTTCTTGTGGAGTTCACACATCTGTTTTTCTGTTTCCTTTTTTGTCAGACTATTAGACACCCCTTTGGCTGTGCACCTCTTCCCCCTTTCTAATTTACTCACCTGTGGAATAGGGTGAGTAAATTATAATAGGACCAAATTAGTATTTAAAATGAGTAAAGAGACTTATAGAATGAAATTCTGAAGGGCTAGGTATGAGTAAAATACACGAACTTTCATATGTCAACTTTGTAATATCTACTTTGATGGCTCAGAAGCCTTTTCTCTTCATAACCTTGTTACTGATTAATTTACCCATGAGTACTACTTTACATACATAGCTAGTGAATGTTTCTGTATATTTAACAATTGCTTGCAGGTAATACATGATTATAATTGTTAATCACTTGTATAATCCAATATTATGGTTAATGCCCATGAATTGCAAATTGGAGAAGACTTATAAGCCAAGAGTTCATATTCTCTCTTCCATCTCTTTTCAAGTGTTTCATTTGAAATCAAGCAAGTTCCCCACATTGCTAAAGTATTGTGAACAGGGTAAGATCCTCAACAACCTGGCTAAGAAGCATGACCAAAAAAGAAATTTTTTACTTGTATTTATTTTGTATGCAACTCATATTGTTTCTTATCTTTTTTTTAATTTAAAGGAAATGTTTAAAGGTATAAAGGGAAAGCCATAATTCACAACACTGCACAGGAAAAGCTCTTTATTACTCAGTAAGCACCTACTTACTATAGTAAGTGCCAAGGAGTAATTTATTCTTCACATTAATTCTAGGAGGTCAAAAACACCCCAATTTATAGTTGAAAAAATAGGCTTATGGAATTAACTTACTAACCAGAAGTCACATGGCTGGTGAGTGACTCAGCTGGGATTCACACACCAGTCCTTCTTCTCCTGACATCTGTGCCCTTTAGAAAATACAATCGAGGGCCAGGCACAGTGGCTCACGCTGGTAATCCAGCACTTTGGTTTGGGAGGCTTAGGTGGGTGGATCACCTGAGGTCAGGAGTTCAAGACCACCCTGGCCATCATGGTGAAAACCCATCTTTATCCAAAAAGAAAAAAATAAAAAATAAAAAACAAATCCAGCACTTTGGGAGGCCGAGGCAGGCAGATCACCTGAGGTCAGGAGTTCGAGACCAGCCTGACCAACATGGAGAAACTCCATCACTACTAAACATACAAAATTAGCTGGGCATGATGGTCCGTGCCTGTAATCCCAGCTACTCAGGAGGCTGCAGCCAAAGAATCACTTGAACCCAGGAGGCGGAGGTTGCAGTGAGCTGAGATAGCACCATTACACTCCAGCCTGGACAACAAGAGCGAAACTCCATCAAAAAAAAGAGAGAGAGAGAGAGAAAGAAAGAAAATACAAACAAGAATTCCCTAGCACTGTCTTTGAGATTTGACACACTGAAAGTTCCACTGGATTAGTTTTAAGAATGCTCCCGCAAGATTCAAAGGAGGAAGGCTGGTAAGTTAGTGCCATCTGCTGACCATCTCCCTTAACATCAAGATGAGGGACAACGGGGAGTCTAATTTAGGACAAGAGGAACCTCATGCTATCTAAGTTTAGCTCCAGACCCCAAGGACAGGCTCAGGAGGATGAAGAGCCCCTTGCTGGAGTTCTCTTGGTCACCCCACAATACCAAGGTTGGGCAGTGACCTCCTGAGGAATAAAGTGGCAGCAGTTGGAAGGAACCTTAAAAAAGAGACCGTGAGAAATAAAGGCCCAGACTTCTATCAGCACAGTGGAAACATATCATTTCTGCAAATACGCCTTACCATCTCCTAATTCTACATTCTAGCAATAAAAATAGATTCCTGGGCTGGTCACGATGGCTCACGCCTGTAATCCCAGCACTTTGGGAGGCCAAAGCATGCAGATCACAAGGTCAGGAGTTTGAGACCAGCCTGGCCAATATGGTGAAACCCTGTCTTTACTAAAAATACAAAGACTTATAACATCAAAGAGCCTAGCACAAAGTGTGTCCCAATTCATGCTTATTGGGTGCTGATCCCAATAGTCTAGGTAAATTCTGACCTGCAGAGGATAGTTTTAGGGGAATACATTGTAACTACCAAATTTGTGCTGCCTGTGTGATAAAATCGTCACCAGCCTCATACCAAAACTACAGGACCTTTGTTCACATTTTTGAGAAAAAGTTAAACTAAGTTGTGTAAAGCTCCCTCTGTTTTGTACTTTTTAAGGGCAAAGTCTATACTCTGCTAATCAGGCAATCTCTGAGAATTCCTTTTGGGACACAGTAAATTAATCATTGTTTACATTTGTAGAATTTATGTCTATTAACACTTTATTAATACTCATCTCTTTGTCCATTGTAATTTGCTTGCTTATGTGTTGGATTTTATTTATTTTTTGGAACAGAGTCTCACTCTGTCACTCAGGCTGGAGTACAGTGGTGCAATTTTGGCTCACTGCGACCTCCGCCTCCCAGGTTCAAGCAATTCTCCTGCCTCAGCCTCTGGAGTAGTTGGGATTATAGGTGCCTACATCCATACTTGGCTAATTTTTGCATTTTTAGTAGAGACAGGGTTTCACCATGTTGGCCAGGCTGGACTTGAATTCCTGACCTCAGGTTACCCACCCGCCTTGGCCTCCCAAAATGCTGGGATTACAGGCGTAAGCCACCACACCTGGCTATGTGTTGTATTTTATGAAGACACCATCCTATGATTCTGGAAGCAAACGTATCACTGGAAGATAAGTACTTAATCAAATATTTACTGAATTTCTACTATGGATTCAGCCCAAGTACACACACACACACACACACACATATATATATATGTATATATATATATATATATATTTTTTTTTTGAGATGTAGACTCCCTCTGTCACCCAGCCTGGAGTACAGCGGTGCGATCTTGGCTCACTGCAACCTCTGCCTTCTGGGTTCAGGTGATTCTCCTGCCTCAGTAGCTGGGATAACAGGTGCCTGCCACCAGCCCAGCTAATTTTTGTATTTTTAGCAGAGGCAGGATTTCATCATGTTGGCCAGGCAGGTCTCAAACTCCTGACCTCAAGTGATCTACCCACCTTAGGCCTCCCAAAGTGCTAGGATTACAGGCATGAGCCATTGCACCTGGCCACAAGTATATAAGTACCTGCATCAAAGAGCTCATAGTCCAGTTGGGAATACAAGGCTAAACACACATCAACCCGTAAATAAAATTAAATAGTCAATCATTCTGGAATTAATATGAGAATATGTTACAGAACAACATAAGGATATTCCCATGTCATCATACCACTGGTTTATTTTATTTACTGTCTTTCTCCACTAGAATGGAAGCTCCATGAGAGGAGGAACATTTTTTATTTTTATTTTTGAGACGGAGTTTTGCTCTTGTTGCCCAGGTTCAAGTGCAATGGCATGATCTCGGCTCACCGCAACCTCTACCTCCCAAGTTCAAGCAATTCTCCTGCCTCAGGCTCCTGAGTACCTGGGATTACAGGTGCATGCCACAACGCCTGGCTAATTTATATATTTTTAGTAGAGACGGGGTTTCACCATGTTGGTCAGGCTGGTCTCGAACTCCTGACCTCATGGTCTGTCCACTTTGGCCTCCCAAAGTGCCAGGATTACAGGTGTGAGCCACTGCGCCTGGCAAGAGGAGGAACATTTTTTAAAATTCTGTGCTATTTCCCCAGTGTGTGGCATGTAACTGGTGGTTAATAAATAATTGTTGACTGATTGAATGCAAAGTCAACTCCCTAGAATAGACAGGGAAGACAGAAGCTTACTGGAATGGTTCCCCTAGCCTGAGCCTTGATTTAGCAACCCTCATACTCAGCTTGCTTATAGCAATCTATAGGTTTTAGCGAACAATCTCTTATTTTTATAATGAGAAGAAAATGTGACACAATTGAAAAACAAGGTGGGGGTGGGATGAAAATAATTTAAATTGGGTGTTAGGGACCCTCAGTTCATTTCCAAAAGGAGGGGTTTGCCCTTGACTCAATGAATCTCAAACATTGTTTTAACGCAGAACTACTTTCAAACAAAACCCCAGTAATGAAATAGATCAAGGCAGAGCTGCTCTGGTTGATTCTACTACAAAGATACAGCTTCTGAGAAATTTTAGGAACATAGTTTGAAACACTGGATTGAGGGAACATTGGAGATTCTCCTCTCTCAAAATTCTATTCATGGATTCAGCTGAGGAAGGCCAAAGTCTTGGTGAAGGAAGACCTGGGCTCTCTTCTGGTCTCCGCCACTTTATGCTGAGGGAGTTCTAGAGTCATCTCTCCAAAAAGAGAAAAAACTGTGGCCTGGGCCGAGGCCAATGCCCCTTCTCACAGCTAGACACAGGGAGCTGGAAGCCACATTTCTCTGAACTGGATGGAGATTGATGAGGGCTCCCGGACTTGTGTGACCTGGTCTTGCCTCTCCCTTTTCCGCTCCCCCACCCACACCCCCACCCCCATCCCCAAAGCTCAGAACTAAAGGCACCTAAGCTCACTTGGCAACTTGTCTGGGTTTCAGTGTTAATCTGAATCTTATACACAACGTAAATAGTCTGGCACCAACCCAGATGGAGGAAGGGTGTGACTCACTTGTCACCATCTTCCATCTTGTGCATCTGGTCCATCTGTTTAGTTGTGCAGAAGAAGCAAGCCCTGCAAGAGGGCTCAAACAAAGGGTTAGCAGAAAAGGGTTTAATTAAGGGAGTATTTGCTAGGGTGTGGTCAGGTTTAAGAAAACCAGCCCGGCGGTCACGCGGCAGGACGGGGCGGTCACGTGGCATGTCGCGGTGGCTCACCCCTGTAATCCCAGTGTGATATGGTAAAAGCCCCATAAAACTGCATACCTCAAGCATACCTTGGCTTTCAGTTTAAACTGCTCTCTGTAACCCCTGATGTGACAGGCAAGCAGTCCAAACCCAGGCCATCTTGGCCCCCGCGACTTGTAATTTCCACCCTACCCAGACAATGTGTAAACAAATGCTAATCTTGACTTTTGTGAACCATTTAAGTAACAATCAGAATGTCAAAAAGTCCCCTGGCCCTCGGAATGTCTGAGGCCCATCACCCCCACCCCCGCCCTTCACCCTCATCTCCGCCCAGAAGGTGATTTACAGAATTCACTAGCCCTCGGAATGTCTGAAGCCCATCACCCCCATCCCTGCCCTTCACCCTCATCTCCCGAGGTGGTTGTACGGGTGTAACAGGTCTTGACACCCTCCGTTCGGGGCCACAGGTTGGAGAGACGCGAGTCCTCCGTGGCCGCCAGCAATAAAGACCCCGCAATTTGGCATACTTTTGTCTTGGTGTTGACTTTCTATGCTCTGTTCAGTACAACACCAGCACTTTGGGAGGCTGAGGCCAGCGGATCACGAGGTCAAGAGATCGAGACCACCCTGGCCAACATGGTGAAACCCGCTTGTTACGAGTGAGAAAACTAAGGAGAACAAGAAGGATCACAGGATGTGGAATTCCGGGGGATAAGAATTTAGTAAATCTGAAGCATCTAGCGGCTACCAGGCACTTTAGATGCTTCCCTTTAGAGGCTTCCCCCGTGGATGGTTAAGCCATCAGCCACACCTTGACCTTCCCTGCCGCCCACTGAAAATGACCGGAAGAAGAGCTTGACTATGACGACAAGAGACTACAAGTCCCGGCATGCATCTCTCCACGTCTCTCTCAAAACCTTTGAACTTTAGGCTAAAGGGGCTTTTGGAAACCTTGCGTGTCGGGACCTGTAGTCGATCCAGTTGGGGCTAGGCGCTTGCCGTAGCGCGCTCATTGGCGCCCAGGGCACCGCCCCCTCGCCTTCGCCTCACATTGCTTCTCCAGCACCCACTAGCGGCGCGTGCCCACGCCCTCCACCCACTCCCCGGGCCTAAGACGCAGGCGCGCGCACGCTCCCCGGGCTGGGTAGGCGGGGGGCGGGGGGGAGAAGGAGAAGGAGGGGAAGGGAAGCGGGGGTTGGGTATCCACTCTGGTGAGTAGACGGTTGTGGAGTTCAGAAGCGCGAAGGCCTGGCTGCCGGGCAGGTGAACACTGCACGGGGTCTAGGGCCCGCAGAGGATTCGGAACCGAGTCGGCGCGCCTTGGGAGCAGGAGTCGCGCCGCTAAGACCCGGAGGTCCTCAAGGG
>CAUYQU010084694.1:0-22701 GCA_963574635.1 Cheracebus regulus | reverse complement strand
TTTTCTTTCTTTTGCTGTTTCTTTCTTTCTCCTTTTCTCTCTTTTTCTAAAATCTCTTCCTCTTTCTTTCTCTTTCATTTTTTTCTTTCTTTTGCAGTTTCTTTCTTTCTCCTTTTCTCTCTTTTTCTAAAATCTCTTCCTTTCTCTCTTTCATTCTTTTTATTCTAAAAAAAAATAAAATAAATAAAAAATAAAAATAAAAAAAATAAAAAAAAAATCACTAGTGATGGAAGATGATTTTTTATAAAAAATCAAATTTTTTCTTTTGGGCTTATGTATAAATAATACATTCTATGCAACTAAGCAAAAACTGGAAACTTCCTGGGTTAAGGCTGAGGGAATAAAAGGAAACCAAAGCAGAAAACCAAAGCCAAGGGACAGGTCAATCATCTGAGGGAAAGTGACCTAAAGTGGAGGGGGAGCAGTTGAAGCAGGATGGAGAATTGTTGCCTAAATTCACAGCTAGTCATCTGGAAAATGTCTGCCGATGTCCAGGACGGCCAGGCACCTCAGTCTACCATGAATTTAAATGTTGCAAGCATTGGAATAAAGGATGCTTTAGAAGCAGCATTTATTGAGGTGGAGGAGCATGTTGGATACGTGAAAAGGTGATGGCTAGAAAAGTACTTGGTGGGCACTACGGATGCTTCCTGGTTCACAATGGTTTAAATCACAACTTTTTGATGTTAGGATGGTGCAAAAATAATATGCATTAGTAGAAACTTTTATTGGATTTTTGAATTTTGCACTTTGGTCTTTTCCTAGGGCTGGGTTGCTGGGCAGAGGCAGCGAGCTGCAGCTTCCAGTCAGCTGCATGACCATGAGGGTAAACATGCATGAGATACTCAACTTAAAATAGGTTGGTGTCAGATGGTTTTGCCCAAGTGTAGGCTAATGTAAGTGTTCCGAGTGCATTTAAAGTAGGCTAGGCTACGTTATGATGTTTGCTACGTTAGATACATTAAACGCATTGTTGATATCCAATATTTTCAACTTACAATGGGTTTACTGGACTATAATCCAATCATAAATTGAGGAGCATCTGTGTTTTTGTTTTGATTTTTTCTGTCTAACTAGTTTCAGGGTTTTTTGTTTGTTTGTTTGTTTTAATGCCTAAACACCTATTCTCCTCCAAACTTCCCAAAAGGCAGAATATCATTCTAATATTCTAATGTGGTGTGTGAGTATGTGTATGTTCTTTCAAAATGTGCATTGTCCTTTAGTGGGCATATGCCTTTAATGATAATTAATATATTATCTTAAATATCTCCTTATTTACTTTTTCCAATAAACACTATTTTTAACGTCTAGGAATGTTATTTTGTGTTCAGCCAATTCTCTGCCTCTTTGAAGTTTTGCATATGGCTCCATGGTATATATGCAACATATTTTTTCTTTCTCTTAACAAAGGTGTAATCCCCAATTGCTCCCAACTCCTGGCCATCAAAAGTGATACGGCAATGACATATTTGCACATGTAAAGTTCTAAGTTTTGCCCATAAACTTGGCATCTGATATTTGCATCTGAAACTTGGGTGCTGGTAAACACACTTCTCTTAGTCTCAGGTCTATTTGCAATTATCATGAGGCAAGGGCATATTGCTTGGAGCCAAAGTGCATCTACTAAGATCAGTATGTATTCTGACATGCTCACCTTCACAAATGTGCTGCCTCCTCTCGTGGATCTTAAGCAATTGCTTCTCTCAGTTGTGTAACATTTTTCTTGACTGCTGGTGCCTTGACACAATGAGTGTAAAGTGCCCTGGTGGCAACCACAGCTTCTTGTTCAATAGGACTTTTGATGTATCCTTTCTGAGTGGGGCTGTTTCTGTTTCCATCTCTTCATCCCTAGACCCTATTGAGAACTTCACACTATGTGGAAATCTTGGATTTAATATATACATTGCATCCTAAAAAAATGAAGCCTGATATTTTGGAGTGCTGACTCTGAGCTGGTGCTTCAGCTGAGTTGTTAGAAGATCATTTCAGCATTCTATGAGGCTAGGTACAACCAGATGGCAGAATATGTGAAATGATCAGTGTATCCTGTGTGGTGACCACTGGTCACGGTGCAGTGTTCCACATCTACTGTGTGCCTACTCACACACTCACTAGGCTGTGAAGTGGATCCTGTTGTCAGATGCTATGCTTATGTGATTTCATAACTGTGGATCAAATATTCTGAAAATCCCTGGATAGTGTGCTTTCTGAGGCTCACTGGGGAGGAAAGGCAAACCTCTACCTGAAATAGTGTCTGTCTTGTAAGGACTAATGACTATTCCTTCTAAGATGAAAAGTATTCTGCATAGGGACCGAAATAGCCATTTTTTTCTCTTTTGGGAGTCTTGCCATGTTAGAGGATCAGTGTTGGTATTGACTGCAGAAAAATTGGAGCAACTTGGGCCCATAGATAGCCTCTGTCTCAGCCAACACGATCACTTCACTTGTATGTTCCTCACACAAACTCTGTAGTGGCCAGTGACAAAGGCCAGCTAATGAAGATTGGGTCACTTTTGTCTATTTGGCTTTTCAGGGCCTTTTCTGTGGTTGGTGTTTTCTGTTGGATGTTAATGTGTAATATAAAAGGCTTTACACACTTCATATCATTCCCCAAACACCTGTCCATGTATCTCTACGCCAGACATTCTTGCTCTGCCCTTCTACTCATTTTCTTTCCTTCTGAGCCCCTGAACAAATAGCTGGGACATTGACTAGGGATCTGCATATATCCTCACCCTAGTTCTCTTCTCCTTCCACACACAGGGACGACCAGGTGCACTGCTCATAGCTCTACCCATTAGGAAGATTCTTTTCTCTCTCAATGTCTTTTTAGGGTCACCCCTGAGTGGTTGTAACTCAGTCACTATTTATTTTTGGTTCACACTCATGCACCACGCTGACCGACTCACAATCCAAACTCGAATTTTTCCCTCCTTCTTGAGCTGGCTGTACAGGGCCCTGATGACAGGGAAGGCGCACAGGGGCAACGCGTAGGGTGACATGAAGCCTCTGGTCTACCTGCTCCAGCAGTTTGCTGTAACTCTCCAACATGCTCATGCTCAACCCCAGATCTCACATTTCAACTTACAAGAAACTGCTACTAGTCTAGTCCAACTGTAGGATTTTCAGGCCTAATATAACTCAGATCCTCAGAGGCAGTTCGGAGTAATACTTGCTGCCCCAAGGAAAATAATACTTGCTGTCCATCTCCACCTGGGCCCAGTAATGTTTCAAAATCCATTTGCTGAGGATATATAATCTGTTATGAAAGTCATAGTCTTGCTCTAGAATGTGAAGAGGCTGTGTTGTGACTCTCTCACTGGAGCTTGACATAAACTTCACATGGCACCTTTTACTCAGATGACATCTTCAACAATATAGGGTCAGCTTGATTATACTGTCTATTTCAGGGCTGATGACAACATGACTGTCTTAGTCTATTTGGGTTGCTATAACATATTACCATACACTGGGTTGTTTATAAACAACACAGATTTATCTCTTACAGTTCTAGAGACCAGGAAGTCCAAAATGAAATCACCAGCAGATCTGGTATCTGGTGAGGACCAGCTTTCTCACACGTAGATGGTAACTTCCCCTGTATCCTCACAAGATGAAAGGGTCAAACAAGCTCCCTCAGGCTTCTTTTATGAAAGCATTAATCCCAATCATGAGGTCTCTATCCTGAAGACCAAATTACCTTCCAAAGACTTCACCTCTTAATATCACCACATTGGAGATTAGGTTTCAACATTTGAAATTTGGGGGACAAACATTCAGATAGTAGCAATGACCTACAAACACCTGATGCAGAGTCTTTTACTGCTGGGTGTCTTAGAGTTAGTGGCCTTCCATATCACTGGGAAGATGGGCTGGAGCAGTGTACGCAATGTGCTGTCTTCAAAGCCCAAAGATGGCGCATGCTTCTGTTCTTCCCACTTTGTGGTGAGGACGCAATCTGCAGCATTTTTTCTTTTATTTTTGATAGTATTTTTGGCATGGTTCTAATGACTGAATACCTTAACACTTCACTGTGCTGGTTCCTGAAACTTCATTTATCTTGCACCCTCTGTAGAGAAACTGTCTTAGCAATGCCTCCAGCACGCTTATCACCTCTTGCTTACCCTGTATAATCAGCATGATATTGTCAATGTAATGAATCTGTGTGATGTCCTGTGGGATGTACAAGTGCTACAGAGCTCTTTGGAAGGGGTGGAAAGTTAACATAGCTCTGAGACAAAATTTTAAGTGAATATAGTTGAATCTCCAATTTAAAGGCAAACTGTTTCTGATCTTCTTTTTTTGAAATTGGAATGCAAAAGAATATGTTCACCAAATAAGTGGCCACATACTGTGTACCTGAGGTCTTATTAATCTTCCCTTGCAATGATGCTACATCTGGTAAAGCTGTTATGATCAGGGCTTCTACTCGATTAAGTCTGTAGTAGTCTACAATTAAATAGAGATATGACAGGAACTAACACTCCTGCACCATTTGTGTTTTTAATGGATACAGTGTTGATTTTTACTTATTGTCTTGGCTTGGCAGAGTATGGGAGGTGAAGTGAATTATGCAGATTTAGAAATTTACACTTGATCTTTCCACTCTAATAACTTATCTGTCAGACTAGGGAACCAATGTGGTGGATACATCAAATGCCAAGTGTATCACCTCTAGGGACTTGGGACATGACCTCTAGGTGGGTTTGCAGACATACTGGACTCCCTGTCAGTGGACTTTCCATGCTCCCACAGGCCTCCAATCTAACAAAAAGGGGCTCATGATAATGCTGTGGAAATCCAGGACCTCACTCTTTTAAACAGGCTTTATAACCAATAATCATTTGGTTAGTGTTCAGTGCCCAAAATGTCTGGCTAATCATTTTTCTCTAGGATATAATTGCTCACATAAAAGTCTTAGGGCCTTTGAGGGCGAACTGAGGAAAATATCTCTCTTCAAGGATTTTTCCTCCTAGGAACCTAGTTACCTCTTTTAGCAATTCATTCTAGATCTGAAAATTGATTCTGGTCTGAGGATAAAGAAGAGATCATGAATTTTTATTTTTTTAATTGGGATGACCAAGCTCAGCTTCCTGATTCTCTACTCTTGCTCTTCTTGAAAAATAATAAATAAATATTCAGCAATATCCTTGATGATTTTCTACTTATTTTACCCCCAAGAACATCATGATCTATCAACCATTCCACAACACCATGGAGACCTAATTCCCTGGCTACCCCTCTTAGTATTCCAGATAACTAAGGCCTCTTGACTTCCAGTGGTTAAGAGCTTCCATCTTGTTTCAGTTACTTTGTCCGGGAGGGCATCAAGCCTCGCTCTGTGATTGCCTCTTCAACTTCTGGCCCTGGCCTGCCGAAGGAAGCTGTCACTGCACTTACAGAGGCTGCAGTCCTCTGTCAATTATGCTCAGTGAAATAAAAAAACCCAAATGGCTTATTCTCAGGGCCACCACAATCCACAACTCTGAGCACTGAGGACAGGATGAATCCTTCTCCTTACGTTCTTGAAATTAATGACTCAATATGCAGATGAAATATAAACATGAAATCAATAATGCATGTATTAAGGGAGAAGAAAATGTTGACAAATTATAGGTATTCTACCCATCTTAATCTTACATAATTTGTAAGATGACATCAGTAGGTTCTAAAAATTGAGGAATTTGACTAATTAAACTGGATAAAACTACATATTTGGAAGTCTAAAAGTTTAAGGAACAAAAAGGAACTTGTAAAAGGATACTGGAAATGTAGCCATGTATATTTAGGGAAGTGAAAAACAAACAGAAAAAAAAAAGAAAGCAGAATACATGGGAATAGAGTGAAAGAGAAATGGGTAGACAGATGACAGAAGGCTCTAAAGGTTATTAATAATTTTTAAAAGGCAGTTAGAACACATAGTAGAATTTGAAGGGTAAGGTCAAGGTAATATAAAACTGAAGTCTGTGCTGATAAAAAGGTAATATTATACTAATTGTGCTAGTTTGAGTTGGAAAGTAAGGATTCCAAAACCAAAATTTTAAACAAAAATGAATTCATGTATATTTCACACATATGACATGCTCTAGTATCACATTTATTAAAATCTCTAGTAGTTCAAAGCAGTGAGACTTATGCAGTGCCTTAATAAATACATGGTTTTTAGCCAGAGATTTTGGAGAACACTCATTAGTAAATTATTTTCCACAAAATGCCTTCAAACTTAAAACCAAGCCCTTTTAATTTAAGAGTCATGTGTATCCAACCCTCTTCTCCTGTTATTAATTTTCATTAATTTATTTATCCAGTTTCTTTAAAGCTCACCATGTTCTGGGCACTATTCTAAGGTTTGGGACTGTGGTGGTGAACAAAGCAGACACATTTCCAATCCTTACGGAGTTAAATAATAGCATGTTATGACCTGCGATCTTCCATGTGTTCATCACTGCTGTATTAGAGATGAAATGTTCAGAATGACTGACATGTATAAAGATGTCTGTATATTCAAGTATCTGTCAATGCATATATAAAATCCTTGAGTCATCCCCCTTTTTCCCCACATTCCACATCTGATCCATTAGCAAGCACTGTCACCTCTACATTCAAAGTATATCCTGACATAACCACTTTCTACTTTCTACAACACCAATATTGTAATCCAATTAGCCCTTATAATTCTCTTCCAGTTTTCAGTAACTTTCAAATGAATTTTCCTTCTTCCACTCTTGCTAGTTCCCCTGCCACAGTCTGCTCTCCACACAACAGCCAGGAAAGCGAATCAGATCATGTCTCTTATCTGATCACATTCCCTGTGGTTTCCTATCTCAATAAGAATAAACTCAAAATACCTATGATGCGGTTTATCATTTGTAATAAATGTACCACTCTGGTAGACGATGTTGATAATAAGAGAAGCTATGCATGTGTGAAGGCAGGGAGTATATAGGACATCGCTGTAGCTTCAGCTGAATTTTGCTGTGAATCTAAAACCACTGTAAAAATAAAGCCTATTTTTTAAAGAGCCCTACTATGACTTTGAAGATGCATATATGTGATTGTGTTCCTGGCAATTTCTTTGATTTTGTTTTGTACAAGTCTGCCATCCCTCACTCCACTCCAACCTTGCTGATCTTCTCATTCTTCCTGAGACACAATGAGCTTGCCCTTACAGAGGGGCCTTTGCACTTTTTCTGGCTACTTGAAATATTCCTTCCTAGGTGTGGCTACTTTCCTTCCCTTCCCGAAACATCTTTCTGATCATACTGTTTTAAAAAGTCTCTCCCCCTGCACCATTAGTTTGTGACTTCATCATCTGGCTTATTTTTTAGAGCACCATTTGATTATATACTTATACATACGTCGCTGTCTCTTCTCCTGGTAAAATGTAAGCTCTGCATAAGCTTCATCCACTAGTCTGCAGCTCTATCTCCAGAGCTTAGAACACGGCCTGATACTTAGTAGGTGCCTAGTCAATAACAGAGGGAATGAAGTAGATGCTTTTATTAGACATGTGGTCATAATTTTCTCAATAACCACATTTCAAGAAAGCAGTTCTCCACTTAATTCATCCCTACTCCTTTACCCAAGCAATGAAAATCAAAGAGGAGCATAAAGCTTTGCAATTTGGGGAAAGAAAATTCAGTGCTATATCATTTCTCATCCAGTCCAGGTTATTGTCACCTTCTTTATCATCTCAGGTTTATTGTGGCTTTTTTTAAGCTTTACTTTGCCTGTTTTATGTCTTATTTATTACAACACTCCTATTAAAATTATTTTTTACATTTACATGGTAGAAAGATCAAAACTATATCAATTAAAACAACTTGGTAAAAAAAATCATAAAGAACGCCTACTATTTTGCTGGAATGCTACACCGCTAATATCTATACAACTTCCAATGTGTATAATATATGAGATAAGGAATATTAACCCATTTAACAGATGGGGACAACAACAGAATATATAACTATATATGGCTAGTAAGTAAAAATATTGGCATTTAGAAAGATGAAAAAGCTGTCAGCCTATACAGCCCAAACACTTTAAACTCTGTTTGCTAGGGAAATGGTTGCTCAGAGAAAATTAATTTCAAAACTCACTATACAATACCATAATATCTGACACCTCTTCATTTGTTCTTAAATATTGACAATTAGTATATTGACTGGATACCATGAATAACAGCCTTTGAACTTCATGCATGATGTTTATACATGTTTCATTCTACCCATTTTGGTCTAGATCCAGTATTTTTGAGAATAGCTAAACTTTTGGAGGTCTCCAATATTTTAGCACTGTTTTAATGCACACTAATTGAGAGAATATGCAATGATTGAGAGAGTAGTGTATATGTAGTGACATTTATAAATTAAATTAAATTAATTCATTCAATTTATTTCAGCCACTTTTACACATGGAGAAAAATACATAGATGCGTGAAGTATTTTGTTTAGTCTATACAATGCTCATTTATGGTCTGCATAAAGATTTGAGGACCCTCATTTCCCCAGGGTCTGTGATAACAGATAAACGACTACTGTCTTGACCCTGGAAAAGAGGAGTCACTCTTCTACTTCCTTGACTCAGTCTCAGGGACCCCCCAGCTCTTCATACCCAGTGTACTTATCGACTACTTATCCTCCCCAGGACTTATTGACCCACTCAGTTCACACTTCCAGCACAGCCACTGTGGGTGAATAGGGATATACACTAGTAGGTTTCTGCAGCCGACAGAGGAACTCAGTCTTTCCATGTTAGACTGGCAGGCTTACTCTTCTTGTGTACCTTCACCCCTCCTGAGATCACGCCCTATTCCAATTCCTTAAGCTTAATGTGGAATCTGACTAAACTGGAATGGTATCCTGGCTTTGGCTCTTAAATCCCAAAATCTAACCAACAGTCAGCAATTAACCAAGTACATCTGAAGATCCAGTTACACAGGCATTAATTAAAATGAACAATTAAAACTGGAAATGCTAAGTAAAATTGGGTATCACTGATTTCTTTATGTGGGACTTCTTGGGGGCTTTTTATGCTAACATATACTGTGAATCTTCAAAAGGAAAATTCAAAATACAAAAGAAGGCAATTCCTCTTTAGTGAAATATGGAAGTAAGTTGCTGCTGAGCGCATCAGGACATGCAGTGGATCTCCTCTACCCTCTCTCCTATTTTCCTCTGTCCTGTTTAAAGTGCTTAAGCTATTAATATTTTTAGTTTCTTTTAACAAACTTATAATTTTAGAATAGTTTTAGGCAGACACAAAAATTATGAAGATAATACAGTTTCCACGTACTCTGTATCCAATTTCTTACATAAATGGATAACTTAGATTAACATGGTTAATGTAATTTGGCACAATTAATGGACAAATAGCAACACATTACTAATGTTCATATTTGGTTCCAATTTCCATTGTTTTACTTAATGTATTTTTTCTGTTCCAGGATCCTATCCAGAATACAATATTATATTTCATTGTTATGAATTCTCAGACTGCTCTTGGTTGTGACAGTGTCTAAGAACTTCACTGCTTTTGATGATCTTGATAATTTTTAGTAGCACTATTCAACCATTTTGTAGAATGTCCCTCAACTGGGCTTGTCTAATGTTTATCACATGATTATACTGCAGTTGTGGGTTTGAAGGAGTACATTCATTTCCTAGGACTGCTATAACAAAATGCCACACACTAGATGGCTGAAAACAACAGAAATGTTTTAACATGCAATTCTAGAGTCTTAAAGTCCAAAATCAAAGTATCTGTGGGGCAATAATCCCCATGAAACCAGCAGGAGAACCCTTCCTTGACTCTTCTAAGCTCTGATGGTTTGTTGGTAGGCTTTGGTAATCCTTGACTTGCAAAGAGGTTCCTACAATCCTCCATCTCCACATGGCATTTCCCCTGCATCTGCCTTTACAGGGCCATCTTCTTATAAGGAAGCCAATTACACTGGATTAGCGACACACCCTACTTCAGCATGATGTCACTTTTGCTAATTGCACAGGCAATAATCAAAAAAAATCACTTTCTGAGTTAGTACAGTTAGGACTTCAACATTTCTTTTTTGGGAGGATGCAATTCAATCTTTAACCCCACCTCCTTCAGTGAAGTTGTTTTAAATGTTTCTCATACAATTACATTGTTTTATTGCACTCTCCATTTCATCCTGTGCTTATTTTTTTTTAATTTTGCATACATTAAGGTGCACTCCTTATGCTGTAAAATTCTATGGCTACCGACAAATGTATAGTAACACACATCAAAATGATAGTATTGTACTGAATAGGTACATCACCCTGAAAAATTCCCTGAGCCATACATACACACACACACACACACACACACGTATATACCTATATAGCTCAAGGAATTTTTGAGCTGTATATATACACATACATATATATATATATACACACACATATGTATGTATAGATGTGTGTGTATATATATATATATAGCTATATATGTGCATATATATATATAGCTCAGGTAATTTTTGAGCTATATATACACATATATACATGTATATACATATATAGCTATATATGCATTCAGTCACATATATACACATGTGTGTGTGCATATATATATTTGTGTATATATATATAGAGAGAGAGAGAGAGAGAGAGTGCTCTGGGAATTTTTGAGCTATATATATACATATTTTGAGCTATATATGTGTGAGTGTGTGTGTGTGTGTGTGTGTGTATATATATGTATATGTATGTATTCAGTCTTTAACCCACTACTTGATGTCTTGTCAACCTCTAATCCTTGAATCATTTTTATACTGTTGCCTTTTCCAGAATGTATGATAATGGAAATCATAGAATATGTGGCTTTCTTAGCCATCTCCTTCCATTGATAAACCATAGTTTGTTTATCCATTCATCTGTTGGTGGATACCTTGGTTACAGCCAGTTTGGAGCAATTATGAATTAAGCTGCTATAACAATCATGTCTAAGTTTTTGTGTGAACATAAGTTTTTAAGTCAGTTGGGCAAATATCTAGGAGAGAGATTACTGGATATTTTAGTAAGACAGGCCTAAGTTTATTTTTTGTGAGATACTCCTGAACTCTCTTCCCAGTGGCTGCATCACTTTGCATTCCCACCAGCAATAAAGGAGAGCTCCTTGATTCCACAACCTTGCTGGCAACTGCCCTTGTCAGATATTGAATTTTTAGTATTCTAATAAGTGTGTATTTTGTTGCTGCTTTACTTTGCAACTATCTCATGACGTATGATCATAAGCATATTTTTACATGTGTATTGCCTTCTATATATCTTCCCTGGTAAGGTGTCTGTTCAGATCTTAGGCTCATTTTATAACTGGGTTTTTGTTTATACTATTGAGTTTAAAGAGATCTTTGTACATTTTGGATAAAAGTTATTTATAAGATATGTGTTTTGCAAACATTTTCTCCCAATGTTTGACTTCTCTTTTCATTCTCTTTCAGTGTATTTTGCAGACCAAAAATTTTTAATTTTAATAAAATCCAACTTATATATGTATTTTTTTAATTTTATGGATGTTGGCTTTGTTATTATATATGAAAATATTTCACCAAACTCAAGGTCACATATTTTTCCATGTTTTATTCTGGAAGATTATAGTTTCTTTGTTTTAATTGAAAGGTATGATCAATTTTGAGTCAATTTTGTGAAGTATGTAAGGTCTATGTTATTGATTCAATTCATTCAATAGTAATAGACCTATTTAGATCATCAATTTCTCCTTGTATGTGTTTTATTTATGCTTTCCAGAGAATCAGTCCATTTCATCTGTTATCAAATTTGTGAACTTAGAGCTTGTAGTAGTATGCTTTTTTATCTTTTAATGTCCATTGAATCAATAGCAATCACTCTGTTTTCATTTCTGTTAGTAGTAATTGGTGTCTTATCTCTTTATTTCATTAGCCTTACTAGAGATTTAGAATTATTCTTTATCTGTTCAAACAAGCAACTTGATTTTATTGATTTTCTCTGTTTTCCTGTTTTCAATTTCACTAATTTTTGCTCTAAATAGTATTTCTTCTCTTCTGCTTAGTTTATACTTAAATGTCTCTTATTTCTCTAGTTTCCCAAGGTAGAAGCTTAGGGTATTGTTTAGATCTTTATGCTTTTCCAATACATTCATATAATGTTATACATTTCTCTAAAACCTCCACTTTAAAATCTCAAAAATTAAAACCTGTATATTAAGTTTTATTTAGATTATTATTTTTAACTTGTACTTTAGATTCTAGGGGTACATGTGCAGGTTTGTTACAATGGGATATTGCATGATGCTGGTGTTTGGAGTACAATTAATCTATCATCAAGGAAGTCAGCAAAGTATCCAATAGTTTTTCAGCACTTGTGCCCCTCTATACCTCCCCACTCTTGTACTCCCCAGAGTCAACTGTTCCCATCTTAATCTCCATGTAGGTCCAAGGTTTAGCTCCTACTGATAAGTGAAAACATGCAATATTTGGTTATCTGTTTCTGTGCTAGTTCACTTAGGATAATGGCTTACAGCTGCACCAATGTTGCAGCAAAGAATATTATTTCATTCTTTTTTATGGCTGCGTAGTAGCTCATGGTGTATATGTACCACATTTTCTTTACCCAAACACCATTGATGGGTACCTGGGTTGATGTCTTTGCTATTGTGAATAGTGCTGCATTGCACACACAGGTATATGTGTCTTTTTGGCAGAATTATTTGTTTTCCTTGGGGTATATACCCAGTAATGGGATTGCTGGCTCAAATGGTAGTTCAACTGTTAGTTCTTTGAGAAATCTCCAAACTTCTCTCCACTCTTGAAACTTCCCCTTTGATCTGTGTGTTAGAAATAAAAAATGCATTGTATAATCTTCTGATATTTGGGGATTTTCTAATTAACTTTCTGTTATTGATTTCTAGTTTAGTTACATTGTAGTTTGAGGACATAAATTTTATGACTTTTACTCACAAGTTTACTATAATATGTTTTTATGGCTAAGAATGAAGCCTGTCTTGGTGAATGCTTTGAGAAGAATGTATATTCTTCCACACATTGTGTGGAGGATTTTATAAATGGTAATTCAATGAAAATGATTGATAGTGCTGTTCAAATCAACTATATTCTTTTTTTTTTCTGCCTGCCTAATCTGTTAATTACTGAGAGAGGTAAGTTAAGTTTCCAACTATAGGGATGAATTTGTATATTCTTCCTTTCAGTTGTACTATTTTTTCACATATTTTGACACTGTTGTTAGTTGCACACACATTTAGACTTGATTAGTGTTCTCATAAAATTGATCCTTTATCATTATATGTGATAGCCTCTTTATCCTATATGATTTTTTTGTTCTAAAGTCTACTTTGTCTTAAATTGATATGCTCCTCCTTCTTTTGATTTGTGTAAGCCCATTGCATCTCTCTCTCCATATATTTACTTGTGTCTATTTCATCTTATATTTAAAGTGGGTTTGTGCAGCCAACGTATTATCTACAACATATACTTGGGTCCTGTTTTATGTTTGTTTGTTTGTTTAATCCATTCTGATAGTATCTCATCTTTAAACTGAAGAATTTATTACATGCATATTTAAAGTGATTATGGATGTAGTTGGATTAATATCAACTATATTCATAGCAGATTTCTATTTGTTGCATTTGTTCTTTCTTTGTTTTCTCTTTTTATGCTTACTCTCATTTTAATTGAACACTCTGTGTGACTCCACTTTATTCCTCTTTTGTCATACCATTGCACTTTTAAAAATATTTTTAGTTGTCATCCTAGAGTTCTCAACATCACCTTTTTTTTTTAACTTTAATAAATACATGTGGGATACATGTCCTGGGATACATGTGTAGAACATACAGGTTTATGACATATACATGTACCATGGTGGTTTGCTGCACCTATCAACCTGTTATGTAGGTTTTAAGCCCTGCGTGCATTAGGTATTTGTCCTAATGCTCTCCATATATATATATATGATGATGGTGTCTAGAATGATGGTGTCTAGATTCAACCAAGTCCCTGCAAAGGACATGAACCCATCCTTTTTGGCTGCATAGTATTCCATGGTGTATATATGCCATATTTTCTTTATCCAGTCTATCATTGACAGGCATTGGGTTGGTTCCAAGTCTTTGCTATTGTAAATAGTGCTGTAATAAACACACATGTGCATGTGGCTTTTTTCCCTTATTTCTAAGTTCTGGGATACATGTGCAGATGTGCAGATTTGTTACATAGGTATACATGTGCCATGGTGGTTTGCTGCAACCAATCAACCCTCATCTAGGTTTTAGGCCCTGCATGCATTCAGTATTTGTTCCAATGCTCTCCCTCCCCTTCCCCTCAACTCCCAACAGGCTCCAGTGTGTGATGTTCCCCTCCCTGTGTCCATGTATTCTCATTGTTCAGCTTCCACTTATGGGTGAGAACATGCAGTATTTGGTTTTCTGTTCCTGTGTTAATTTGCTGAGGATGATGGTTTCCAGCTTCACCCATGTCCCTGCAAAGGACATGAACTCATTCTTTTTTATGGCTGCATAGTATTCCATGGTGTATATATGCCAAATTTTCTTTATCTAGTCTATCATAGATGGTAATTTGAGTCAGTTCCAAGTCTTTGTTTGCTCTTATGAACAGTGCTGCAATAAACATACAGGTGCATATGTCTTTATAGTAGAATTATTTCTAATCCTTTCGGTATATAACCAGTAATGGGATTACTGGGTCTAATAGTATTTCTGATTCTAGGTCCTTGAGAAATCACCACATTGTCCTTCACAATGGTTGAACTAATTTACACTCCCACCAACAGCGTAAAAACATTCCTATTTCTCCACATTCTTGCCAGCATCTGTTGTTCCCAGACTTTTTAATGATCACCATTTTAACTAGCATCAGATGGTATCTCATTGTGGTTTTGATTTTCATTTTTCTAATGACCAGTGATAATTAGCTTTTTTTCATAAGTTTGATAGTCACATAAATGTCTTCGTTTGAGAAATGTCTGTTCATAACCTTGGTCCACTTTTCGATGGTTTTTTTTTCTTGCAAATATGTTTAAGTCCCTTGTTGATTATGGATATTAGACTTTTGTCAGATGGATAGGTTGCAAAATTTTTCTCCCATTCTGTAGGTTGCCTGTTCACTCTGATGATAGTTTCTTTTGGTGTGTGGAAGCTCTTTAAATAGATCCCACTCATCAACTTTGGCTTTTGTTGCAACTGCTTTTTGTGTTTTAGTCATGAAGTTTTGCCCATGCTTATGTCCTGAATGGTATTGCCTATGTTTTCTTCTAGGGTTTTTATGGTTTTAGGTTTTACATTTAAGTCTTTAATCCATCCTGAGTTAATTTTTATATATGGTGTAAGGTAGGGATCCAGTTTCATTTTTCTGCATATGACTAGCCAGTTTCCCATCACCGCTTATTAAACAGGGAATCATTTCCGTATTGCTTGTTTTTGTCAGGTTTGTCAAAGATCAAATGATTGTAGATCTGTGGTGTTATTTCTGAGGCCACTCTTCTGTTCTATTGGTCTACATATCTGTTTTGGTACCAGTACTGTGTTGTTTTGGATACTGTAGCCTTGTAGTATAATTTGAAGTCAGGTAGCGTGATGCTTCCAGCTTTATTCTTTTTGCTTCCGATTGTCTTAGCTATATGGGCTCTTTTTTGGTTCCATATGAAATTTAAGGTAGTTTTTTTCTAATTCTGTGAAGAAAATCAATGATAGCTTGATGGAAGTGGCATTGAATCTATAAATTATTTTGGGCAGTATGGCCATTTTCACAACAATGATTCTTCCTATCCATAAGCATACATGGGTTGCAAGGCTGGTTCTACATATGCAAATCAATACACGTAATCCATCACAAAAACAGAACCAATGACAAAAACCACATGATTATCTCAATAGATGCAGAAAAGATCTTTGATAAAATTCAACACCCCTTCATGCTAAAAACTCTCAATAACCTAGGTATTGATGGAATGTATCTCAAAACAGTAATAGTTATATATGACAAACCCACAGCCAACAAAATAATAAATGGGCAAAAGTTGGAAGCATTTCCTTTGAAAACTGGCACAAGACAAGATGCCCTCTCTCACCACTCCTATTTAACATAGTATTGGAAGTTCTGGCCAGGGCAATCAGGCAAGAGAAAGAAATAAAGAATATTCAAATAGGAAGAGAGGAAATCAAATTGTCTCTGCCTGTAGACAACATGATTGCACATTTAGAAAATCCCATCGTCTCAGGATACAAAATCAATGTGCGAAAATCACAGGCATTCCTATACACCAATAATAGACAGACAGAGAGCCAAATTATGAGTGAATTACCATTCACAATTGTGAAAAGGAAAATAAAATACCCAGGAATATAACTTACAAGGGACCTGAAGGACCTCTTCAAGAACTGCAAACCACTGCTAGAGGAAGTAAGAGAGGACACAAACAAATGGAAAAAGAAAATGCAAGTGTCCTTATAGTAGAATGATTTATAATTTTTTGGTATTCCTAGTTCTAGATCCTTGAAGAATCGCCACACTGTCTTCTGTTTTCTGCATAAGCTATTTTCCCACCACCATTTATTGAACAGGAGATCCTTTCCCCATTGCTTGTTTTTGTCAGGTTTATTGAAGATCAGATGGTTGTAGATGTGGGGTGTTATTTCTGAGTTCTCTGTTCTGCTCCATTGGTCTATATATCTGTTTGCTTACCAGTATCATGCTATTTTGGTTCCTCTAACCTTGTAGTATAGTTTGAAGTTAGGCAGTGTGATGCCTCCAGCTTCATTCTTTTTGCTTATAATTGTCTTGGCTATACAGACTCATTTTTTGGTTTCATATGAAATTTAAAGTGGATTTTTCTAATTCTGCAAAGAAAGTCAATGGTAGCTTGACGGGAATAGCATTGAATCTATAAATTACTTTGGGTAGTATGATAATTTTCATGATATTGATTCTTCCTATCCATGAGCATGAACTTTTTTTTTTTCCATTTGTTTGTGTACTCTCTGATTTTCTTGGGCAGTGGTTTGTAGTTCTCCTTAAAGAGGTCCTTCATATCCTTTGTAACTTGTATTCTTTCAACATACATTTCTAACAAATCCATCTCTACTTTCAAATCATAGTATACTAATTCAAGAGTAGTCTAGGAACCCCAAAGTAGAGTAGTCTGGATTTTTTTCTTCCTATTACTTGTGACATTGCTCTCACTTATTCATATGCTTTCATTGTCTAATATATTGTTACTAGTTTTACTGCAGTTATTCTTTACATCAATTAAAAATACAAAATAAAATATTTTTATTTATGCCTCATTTCTCTCGTCTCTAACACTTCCTTTTGTTGATCCGAGTTTCTGTCCTATATGTTTTTCCTTCTCTCGAAAATCTTAACTTTTCTGGAAAGGCGGGCCTGCTAGTGATGAATTCTCTCATATTTTTTTTTTTTTTTGAGAGAGAGTCTTTATTTCTCTTGAACTTTTGACAGATAATCTTGCTGTGTATATAATTCTAGGTTGATGTTTACATTTTTTCCTTTAAATCCTTTAAATATTTCACTCTACTCTTTGCTTGCATGATGGTGCTGTGGTCTGAAAGTTGTTTCCCTCTAGCATTCACATGCTAATACCCAATGTGGTGGTGTAATGGGTGGGATCTTTGGGAAGTGTCAAGATAATTAGGAAAAAGCCCTCATGAAAAGATTAGTGTCCTTATCCTATTTTTGTCCAAGGGAGCTTGTTTGTCCTTTTCCACTCTGTGAGGACACAATGAGAAGGTGAAATCTATGAGGAACAAGTCCTCACCAGACACCAAATTTGTCTGCATCTTGATCTTGCACTTTCTAGACTCTAGAACTAAGAGAAATAAGTAGTTGTTGCTTATAAGCCATTCTGCTTGTGATATTTGTGTTGTAGCAGTGTGAACAGACACACACACACACACGTACACACCCATACACATACATGGTTTTTGATTAGAGGTTCCCTGTAATTCTCAGATTTGTTTCTCTACAGACAATTTTATTCTAATGTTAACTAACTATTAAAAGGGAAAGATGATATTTTCATTGCATTTTCAAGTATTTGAACCAATTTTGATTAAAATCTATAATTTTGGGGGAATGGTATGATTTGCCCAATTTGTTTATAATCTGTTAAACAGATTGCATATGACTTTGATTTATCAAAGCTTAAGGCAGTCACATTTAATGTGATATTAAATTTCATTTATCATTATAGGAAATAGTGTTTAAAGTTCTCAAAATAGATAAATTCAAATAATATGGCCCATAAAAAACATCTTTTGAAATATTATATGGTAAAATTTTGATCTATAGGCATTAAATGTTCTAATAGAGGGGTGTATAAACATAAATATATATTTTCTATTAGAGGGATTTTTATATACCCCCAATAGAACACTTAATGCCCATAGATCAAAATTTACCATATAATATTTAATATCTAATACCTCCCAATGCACATTCCAGCTTCTTTCAAATTTTTTTCTTTTTGATTTTCTGTAATTTGAATATGATATGCCTACGTGTAGTGTGAGGTATTTAGCCTGCTTGATATTTTTTGAGCTTCCTGGATTTGTTATTCAGTGTTCATCCTTAATTTTAGAATGTTCTAGGTATTATTAAATAACTTTTTCTTCTCTCTTCTATTTTTTCTTTCCTTCTATATTAGAATTCCAATTAAACATATTTACAACCTTTGAAATTATCACAATGTTTTTTGTTTTTTAATATTTGATTTTTCCCCCTTTTCTAATTTTTTATTTCTGTTTTATTTTAATTGGAAAGTTTCTGTTTCCAAATCTATAATCTTTCCTTGGCCATGGTGTATCTTCCAATGTACCCATTAAGGCATTCTTCATTTCTATTGCAGTACGTTTTATTTCTAGAATTTTCCTTTGCTTATATTACACATCTATTCATGTGGTAGACTTTTTCTAATACAGTCCTTAACATTTTAATCATAGTTACTTAAAAATTTCTAATACTTCCAAAATGTGAGTTATAGCCGAGTCTGTTTCTGATGCTTGTTCTATCTTTTCAGACTATTTTTTTTCTTGTCTGTTGACATTCTTTCTAAATTTCTTGTTGAAATTTGGTCATTTTATCAAGTGTTAAGAACTGAAGTAAATAAGCCTTGAATGTGAGGATTTATACCAATCTGACTATCAGTTGGGCTGTGTTTAATGTTCGATATAGCTATGTCAGCAGTTTCAACTTTTTCTATTATAAATTTTTTGGTTTTTGTTTTCCCTCTTGACTTTGGTCTTCCTTCATGACTCCTCCTCAGAGTCTGTGTCTTTCTTTAATCCACATTGACGATACTTGAACCCTGTTTGGCGGTACTGTGTGAGAGAGGGGAACTCTTCTATAGCCTTCTAATTAAATTGCACTTTTTAGTGAGTCTATGTCTCAGACCTGCGACTTTCACAAGTGTTTATCTAATGGTGTAGTTTTTCCTCTCTTTGGTAGGCAGGAAAGCTGGTGGGGTCTAGAGTGGGTATGACATTCATTCCCAATGGGGATAAGGCTTTAAGTAAAGTGTTTCTCCCCTGCACATAGGCTTGGTTACATAGAACACTTAAGGAACATTTTTCAATGATTTCTATTCATTTCTCCCGCAAGGTCCATGAGAGAATCTTACTGAGATCTTTACCACTAGACCCTGGTACTGTTCATACAAAAAAAAATCATAAAAGTGTGTGGGTTCCCTAAAACCTAAGCTCCCAGGGGTTTCTTATCCTCAAGTTTGTCCATATACAGCTACTAGTACTTTGTACAAATTATCATTTTGGTTTTCCTAAAAGTGTGTAGTTTCCACAGCATCTGCTTCAGCAAAGAAGATCGTGGCTTAAATTTTCTTAGTTCACCTGACTCTTCAGATTTGGGGAGAGTGTCTTGTCCTAAAATCTCAGTTCTCAGATGGAATAGAAAAGTTACTGATTTTTTTTTTCAATTATTTAGCTTTTACTTATTTTAAACTTAAGAGTAGTGACTTTTAAGCTTTTTACATGTCAAAACTAAAGTTGGAGATCTGCAAGATTTTTGTATGTATTATTTCATCTTCCCTGTCAAACTTCCTGGGAACTATTGAGCAATTTACTTCATCTCAGGGGCAGGTCACCCCTTCTTGCAGATGTGTATCATTTAATTTCAAATAACTTAGTGACATATGATAACTATATGACAAAGAAAATACTGGAATATTGCTTCCCATATTCCATCTGTGATATATTTTTCTTACCTTTCTCTCTTTAGAGATAAAAATAAATAGGTTTCCACAGCTTAATTTCAAGAAATTATTTATTCATTTATTTATAAATATTTATGAAGGCTCTAATTTGGGCTGGACATTGTGTATGGTTCTGCAAATATCATAATAAATAAGACACGAATGGTTTCCTGAAAGACCCCAGATTTGAGTGGGAGAGGCAGGAACTTAAATGAATAATTTAACTACTTTGAGATAAGTGGTAAAAGAGAGGTTTGTACAGGTTGCAATTACAGTTTAAAGAGGGAAGAGGAAGTTTGGAAAAATTAAAGTTGCTTTCCCAGAAGAATTAATGTTTCTCTATCCCCCAAACACTGCCTTAGATGGTGTTCTTGATATTTTCCTATTTAGTAAACATTTTGTCTGGCACTGAAAACTCAAAAATAAACTTTTATATCATGTGTTGTTGGTGAAAGTTTCATTTTCACTAGAAATTTGTTGCCTAAACAGTAACAACTAAACTTTCTCAAACGCTAAGACCTATCTCATTTTAGAAACAGATTATTATGTTATCAAGGAATTTTGAGAGGTCTAGATTCACTGACACTGATATTTTTAACAACTCTGCCAAAACATACATGCTTATGTGACTTTTACCTCTTTAGCACAAAGGTCACCTTCAGAAGCTATTCTGTCATTTTAGTAACGTCATCATTGACCAAAAAGTTACTGCCCTGCCTTGCCTTGGCCTTGAATTGCTTTCAGACTCTGTACTACATTATCTTGAGTATGCACTACTATCTCAATGGTAGAAAATCGTCTTCCTCTGAGATTGAATGTGATTTATGAACATAACCAAAAGTAAAAATGTAAGCTAGGGAATAGAGAATACAAATAAATAGAGTAAAATTTAGGTCAAACCAAGTTTCACTTAAAAATCATAATACATTTAATATGGCTATAAGAATAGTAAAAATCCCCTCTAATAGAAAACTTAATGCCCATCGATCAAAATTTACCATATAATATTTCAGAAGATGTTTTATAGTCCATATGGGTTGAACTTATCTATTTTGAGACCTTTAAACACTATTATCTATAATGATAAATCAAATTTAATATTGCATTAAATATGACTGCCTTAAGCTTTGATAAATCAAAGTCATATGCAATCTGTTTAACAGATTGTAAATGAATTGGACAAATCATACCAGTTCCCTAAAATTATAGATTTTAATCAAAATTGGTTCTAATAAAAATGCAATGGAATTATCATCTTTCCCTCTTAATAACCGGTTAACACTAGAGTAAAAAATCCTTCCTTTTCCTTCTAATACTTGCCACACTGCTTAAGAATCTTATCAGTGTTTATTGTGTTGGCAAAGCCACTTAATGAGAAAATAGAGAAGCAAAACATACATTAACATATTAGCAGATGAAAACTATGTAACAGCCAAGGCAAGCATGAAAATGAAGGTGAGAAGGATTAAAATATGTCCTGGTTCTCACAGCCATTTCTTTCCCCGTGGAATAAAATCGCACTATGAAATACCTGACATCGTGCACATTGCTTTGAAATTGTATCTTGTGGGTGTCTCCATAGTCAAGGTAATAAAATGTGATGGATTTCTAGTCTCTATCGCTCCAGGTAAGATAAATTTAGGAAACAATCATGATGTAATTGAGATCAATACGAGGTGCTGAAAAACTTTATGGTGGATCTCACTGACAGATGGGCAATAAGGATAAGCCCACAGTAACCTGCTTCTGTGCCAAAACTTATCTTTATATTAAAAGGAACAGTGAGGGGAGGAACTGGTTTTCTCTCAGTAAGAAGAGCCATTGTGGTGTGTCAAGCAAACTTTAGCAACCAGGATGTCTATTAGATATAAACCACCACTTGTATGTACTTTAGTGTGGAATTATAGTTTAAATCATGTTTTCAGCTGAGTATCTTTGGATAATGAAATAGGTGTTGAACAGTCTTGTGGGCACACTGTTGAAAAATGAAAGTCAATCAAAAAGGAAAACATCTTCCTATAGAATGTAATGAATAACATGTAACATTTATTGAAAATTTGCAACAAAGCAGACATTTATATAATTTAGTCTTCACAGTAACCTGTCAAAATCAGCCCTAATCCTACTAACTTTATTTCATTAACCATTGTTTTTAAAGTAAATCAGCACAGAGAAGTTAGAGAATTTCCCAGGCTGGGAGTGGTGGCTCACGCCTGTAATCCCAGCACTTTGGGAGGCTGAGACAGGAAGGTCACTTGAGGTCAAGAGTTCCAGACGAGCCTGACTAATGTGGTGTAACCCTGTCTCTACTAAAAATATAAAAATTAGCCAGGGGTGGTGGCTATGCCTGTAATCCCAGCTACTCAGGAGGCTGAGGCAGGAGAATCTCTTGCACCTGGGAGGTGGAGGTTGCAGTGAGTCGAGATCATGCTACTGCACTCCAGCT
>CAUYQU010084693.1:0-22471 GCA_963574635.1 Cheracebus regulus | reverse complement strand
TTTTTCAAATGTTTGTTGGCTGCATAAATGTCTTCTTTTGTAAAGTGTCTGTTCATATTCTTTGCCCACTTTTTGAGGGGGTTGTTATTTTTTTCTTGTAAATCTGCTTTTGTTCTTTATAGATTCTGGATATTAGCCCTTTGTCTGATGGGTAGATTGCAAAAACTTTTTCCTATTCTGTTGGTTGCCGATTTATTCTAATGATTGTTTCTTTTGCCGTGCAGAAACTCTTAAGTTTGATTAGATCCCATTTACCTATTTTGACTTTTATTGCCAATGCTTTTGGTGATTTAGTCATGAAGTCCTGGCCTATGCCTATGTCCTGAATGGTATTGCCTAGGTTTTCTTCTAGTTTTTTTATGGTGTTAGGTCTTATGTTTAAATCTTTAATCCATTTGGGGTTAATTTTAGTGAAAGTTGTAAGGAAGAGGTCAAGTTTCAGCTTTCTGCAGAAGGCTAGCCAGTTTTTCCAACACCCTTTATTGAACAGGAAATCCTTTCCCCATTGTCTGTTTTTGTCAAGTTTGTCAAAGATCAGATGGATGTAGAAATGTGGCGTTGCTTCTGAGGACTGTTGGTGGGAGTGCGAATTAGTTCAGCCACTGTGGAAGACAGTGTGGTGATTCCTCAAGGATATAGAAATAGAAATTCCATCTGACCAAGCAATCCCATTACTGGGTATATACTCAAAGGATTATAAATCATTCTATTATAAAGACACATGCACACGTATGTTCACTGCAGTGCTGTTTACAATAGCAATGACCAGGAACCAACCCAAATGCCCATCAATAATAGACTGGACAAAGAAAATGTGGCATATATACACCATGGAATACTATGCAGCCATAGAAAATAATGAGTTTGTGTCCTTTGTAGGGACACAGATGAATCTGGAAACCATCATTCTCAGCAAACTGACACAAGAACAGAAAACCAAACACCGCATGTTCTCACTCATAGGCGAGTGTTGAACAATGAGAACACGTGTGCACAGGGAGGGGAACATCACACACTGGGGTAGGTAGGGGGTGGGGAGCTAGGGAAGGGACAGTGGGGGGAAGGGAGGATGGGGAGGGAAAACACAGGGAGAAATGCCTCATGTAGGCAACAGGGGCAGGGAAACAGCAAACCGCTATGGCATGTGTGTACCTATGCAACAACCCTTCAGGATGTGCACAGGTACCTCAGAGCTTAAAGTACAATAAAATAAAAATAAATATATAAATAAATATCTAGACATTTGGCTATTTTATCTGATTTGTAAAAGTTAAACATTTTATATGGCCAATTCTAAGAAAATGTGTATGGGAAAGTAAGAGAATCACTTTGTGTTTGCTTTGTATTTGGTAATATAATAAATAATAATAAAGCCCTAATAACCTGAGAAGAAAATGATTCATTTTTTTTCACTTTTATTTTATTTTATTATTATACTTCAAGTTCTGGGGTACATGTGCAGAAGGCTAGACAAGCCAGCACATGTACCCTAGAACTTAAAGAGCTTACAGTGCTTAATCGCAGAAATTAAGTATACCTTAGAAAAACATGTTTTCACTTACATGTATATGTGAATTTTACCAACACTTAAAAACTGAACAACTTGGGGCTTCTAGTTTAAAATTTCTTTTTGAGCTTGAGAATATTTTATTGGTTAATAGTCATTTCCTAGGGAAGGAAGCATTGGGTCTCAGTTGAATTCCTATTACCTCTTTGATAGCTCACCACACCTCTAAGAAGGCAAGCATTAAGACTAAGATGTTGAAGGTCAGAGGTGAAGTAACTGAGCTAGCCAACAAATGATGTAAAGTCATAGTCCATGCTTTTAGCTACCAAAAGGAACAATGGTGTATCTCACTGGAAACGTAGCTGTTCATTCTTGGGTCTAAATTCTGCAGCCTTAAAAATTCAGTGCATGCCACTTTCGATTCTTATTGTGTACACAGAATATTTTCCTACATCTCCCTGCTATTTTTCTAAATATTTTTCATTCAGTTTAAATGAATGTCATAGTACAACATTATGTTTCCTGTTCTGTTTTATTAACTCCGAATGACTCTGTGTGTTAGTGCGTGCAGGCTCTCTCTCTCTCTGTGCTGTCTTTTTTGGAAAACTTACTACTTCTGAGAATGAGCATAATGGACCAATTTTTTACTCTGTGTAACTCTAGATGAAATGTCTACAGCTAATAGAGCCATCAAATCTGCCCTGCTAAGTCGAATAGCAGTAGAGGAAGGAGACTCAGAGGCCCATCATACCTGTCTTTACTGTTATGCACAAAACAGATATTTTGTTCAAAACCTGCCTCAACTCCTGCTGCTTATTTTTCTTCACCGCAAGTCACTCTCCTCTGTTTTTCAAACTATCAGTTGGTTTATGGATAAAACATTATAATCCAGTTGTCTCAGTTGTGTTGCTTTTTAATAAGGAGACACAGCATTAACATTGGCTGATTTCCACCTAAAGATTTTGGACAACTGGGAAATGAAATTCTGGTGAAATGCAACAGGGTGCAACATTAGCAGGTGGGGTGTAGGTGGACATGCAAACTAGGGGAACCTCAGGAAAGTGAATCCCACTTTTATTTTTCCTTTGTTATTATCATTTACTTGTCTGTGGTATATTCATTAAGCATTTGGGGGAAAAGAAATGCCATCTCAGTTATACCCAAACCACACCTTTGGAAATCAACTAGTTACTTCTTCACAGTTTGGGATCAGCATCCAGTCTTCCAGCAGTAATTTTTGTAAACTTTGTCCATGAATAAACCTCCCCCTCAATTTAATGAAGACAAAGCTCTAGATGAACCCAGTTCAGAATGAACATAGTATAATTTACTTTTCAATTTCACACCCAAGGATTCTGTAATGGGAGAATGTAGGCGGTTAAGTTTTCAGTCATACCAAATGGGTTTTTAATATTTAAAATCCATCTGTTTACATACAAAGAGTAAATGCCTGGAAATGAGGCTTCTGAAATGCAAATGAAGAGCTCAAGACTTATTTCTGCTTGGGAAAATTCAACACTTTTCTGACAAAAGGGAGTAATAATAGCTCCTGTAGAATCCAATAATATTATAAATGATATTTGATCCAATAGTGCATGATATGTGTATGGGGAAATCTATGGTCTCTTGTTTATTACTGCATCATGAAATGCTTCATAAATTTGAGGAAAGGGAAGATAGTCAAATGAGCAAAGTACTTTGCAAATAGCTCTACCAATTTTAGGACGCCTTGGCTTATAGGAACAGGTAACAGATTTGAGAAACTAAACAGGATTTTAGGAAAGATAGTTTCAGTTATAACTCATGCAGCACCAAGGTGTAGGTAAGATTTTGCTGTAATAGCTTTTTACCACAATTTAACCTCATTCTTTTGTTTTGGTTTTAACTTTGAGAAATTAAAGTTTACTTTTAGGCAATTAATTCTTCTCAGCTCATGATTTCTTAAAGGATCATTTATAATGACAGACCACTCTATAAATTATTATTAATATACAGAGATTAAAAATGGATAGGCTGGTAAATAAAATGTTAAGATGGATTTTTCATACAATCCAATACGCCTTCATTAAAATTACTAGCATTGAAACTCAACCAGATATGTTCCCAGTGGTAGGTTTCTTCTGAAAGCCATAATTATTAGTATTTCACAGGTTTTAATTTTAGGTATTGTTCTACCTATTTAATAGAGCAAGACCATAAAAACCTAACCATCTTTGTTTAAATAATTCTTTTTTGGTTTCTGAAAAATGAATGTGTTATTTAGGGTAATATTACTTACTATTATTTTTACAGTTCCAAAATGGATAATGACTAAGAGGTTAAAAGTTTATTTCTCATTCATGAAAGTCCTAGGCAGGTTTTTGTGATTGGTAGAAAACTCACTTTCTCCTGGCAAGTGTTTGGTTTCTGGGAACTGATGCTGCTTCTGTCTTGTGACTCCATCATCTTCATCCTCTCCCATTTCATAACATCTTTGGCCCAGAAATAAAACAAAGCGAGTTCACTGTTATTTTGCCAACAAAATAAGAGAAGTAGTCAAAATCGAGAAGTGGTTATATGGGCTCATGTAAGTATTGGTGCAAAATGACTGGAAAATGTAACTTTGACCTTGGCTACCAATTCCTAGAAAAACCCTGCACTGCACAAGGAAATCTTTGGAGGCCAATTAGCATAGACCACGAAGAGCACTGATTCTCCAAGTGTGGTCCTCATATGGACGAAAAGCAGCTGATGAGCTTGCCTACCATCTTTTTTCCACTTTGTGTTGCTTTAAAGAAATATCTAAGGCTGGATAGTTTGTTTTAAAAAGAGGTTTGTTTAGTTCACAGTTCTGCAGGCTGAACAAGAAGCATGGTGTCAGCATCAGCTCAGTTTCTGGTGAGGACTTTTGTGTGGCATCAAAACATGGCAGAGAAGGTCAAAGGGGAAGTGACACAGGAAAAGAGGGAAATTCTGAGGCTTTATAATAACTCACTCTCACGGGAACTAATGTATTCCCGCAAGAACTAACCCTGTCTCCTGAGAGGAAGAAGCCTTTCACTGCCTAAGAAACAGCACCAAGAAATTCATGAGGAATTTGCCACCATGACCCAAATAGCTCCCACTAGGTCCCACTTCCCACCATCCCCACTCTGGGGATCAGATTTCAACATGAGATTTGGTGGGGTTGAACAGGCCATTTCTAAACCACAGTACCTACTTTCATATTCTGGAGCCCCACACCTCATCTACTAAAGCTGAATGTTAGAGGGGAGTTCCAAGGATTCTGAATTTTAACAGACTCCTTTGTTATTTTTAGCACTAAAGATTGAGAGCCATTTTAGAAGAAATAACACATTAGATTACTCAAATCTTTATCCGGCTAATTGAAAAGTAGCCCAACAATATGTATAAAAAGCCTATATTCAATGACTATTGATACACAAGTCACTGTTTTAGGCATGGGTCTGGGATTTAAAGAGAAAGGGGATCTTGTCTCCAGTTGTCATGGGAATTGCAATAATTCGAGTGGAGAAGGATATAAGACAGGTATGAATAATTTAAATGTATGGCACCTTGTATGGGGTTTTATAAATGGTACGAATACTATGGTTGTAGAGGAAGTTAAAAAATAGTTTAGGCTGGAGGAGGGCATTTCAAGGACATCTGACATTGTATTTGACGTTGTTCAAGGAGATGTTTTATTTGATGGTGAAGATAGGAAAGTTGTGATGGAGAGAAAAGAGAAAAGCTCCTCGGAGCTTGTTTAAGAAATTTGAAGTAATCCAATTTGATTTGCATTTGTCTACTTCCTAGCAAGCAAATTGGGTGAAGAGTCTGGTAAATGGATCATAGGAATACGGATTCTGGAAGATATATTTGAACTAGACAATCAGGGCGGCAACCACCATGCCAAAGAATTAGATTTTATTCCAAAGATACCGGAGAACTGTGTATGGAAGCTTTGTGAAGAGGAGAAAGACAGGGTCAGAAACGGCCAAACTGAGTTTGGATTTCTTCCTTCCTGAAGCTCCAGCTTTGCTGCTGACTTACCCTCTTTATCTGTAACTTTGCCTTTACTCTCCAAAATAAACTCCTTTTTTGCTTTTGTAGGGAGGTCTTGAGCTCTCCACAAAATGCCACTGCAATCATTCTTTTGGCTTAAGGAATTTATTCACCCTCATAATGTCATCCCAGGCTCCTTGTTGACATAATACATCTCAGTTTCTGTTGATTGTTGTTTGATTTTTACTTATACGTAGAATACCTCTTATACCCACTCTCCTCCTCAACTTTCGAATCTCTGCAGCTTTGCTTCCCGTTCTTCCCCAAGGTTGAGCTTCATGGAAGAGGATCCAGGGGATCATAAATCAGAGCCCACAGGCCAAAGGACACCTGAGTCTTTGCAGCCCATCCATCACCCCCAACCTCATTTGTTACATATTCTGGAAGTTCTATTGCAAGTTATTCATTTTTCTTTTTAATCCTCTATCAAATTAGAATGTTAGCACCTGTCTGCAGCACACTAGTAGCAGAAATAGTGTATCAATGAAAATAAATTAACATGTTAATCCCAATGCCCTCTTTAAATATACATATGTATATGGAGAGAGAGAGAGAGAGAGAGAGAGAGAGAGAGAGAGACTATGACAGGCTCCTGGGATCTCCTCATGCCAATTTTGCCTTCTTTCTGAGCTGATAAAACTTCCCAAGGAGCTTTGTTTGCTATTGATTTTGACATTTTGATATTTCTTTATGATTAATGCAAAATGAGTATGTGTGGCTAATTTCCTATGCATTTCCTCCCATATAATAAATGAATGACAAATTGCTCCAGAAGCACGTTTCATTTTTATAGCCAGCTTTTTTTATCCTAGGACTTGAAATATGAGCACCTTGAGTCTAATTCAATTCTAATTAAAATAATATTCATTAAGTGCTTCCCCCTGGGTTATGTGATAAATGGTACTAAATTGGAAAAAAGACAACCCACCACCCACAGGGTGTTTATATTCTAAAAAGCAGAGTAATATAAAATGCTTCTCCTTTTTCTTTCCTCTGATCTTTATAATGGCCTGCTGGTTATCTTCATTATCTCCACTTAGATCATTTATAGACTTCTCAAACATAACTTGCAGTAGAACTTTATGCTTTTGCTTCTCCCTAATCTTGTTTGTTATCTTGTATTATTTTTCAAATTTTTCAACTCCATCTTGAACACAGCCTGTTCTCTTATATTAAATGCTGAATTTCCCTATACTGAGGAATATACACCTTTGTTAGTTCTTAGGTCAATAGTTTCTTTAACTGGGTATATTATTTGCACTTACCAACTGACTAATTGCATATACAATGCACATATTACAATCATTAGTAATGCTGCCTAAATTCCACCTATGACAAATATGGAGAGAGAAAATTATTTCTTCACTGACCACTCTATTGGTGGCCAAAATTAACTATCAGTATTACATAGTATATGTAATGATAATATACTGTGAGACTCTTAGTGGATGTTATGTTTTCAATCAAAAGGCAGAAACACTGATTACTCATTAAGCATTACTTGTTTTTTTTCACTACACTTGGAATAGATGTATTTTTGTTTATTTGTTTGTTTTGAGACAGAGTTTTGCACTTGTTGCCCAAGCTGGAGTGCAATGGCGCAATCTCTGCTCACTGCAACCTTCGCCTCCCAGGTTCAAGTGATTCTCCTGCCTCAGACTCCCAAGTAGCAGAGATTACAGGCATGGGCCACTATGCCCAGCTAATTTTGTATTTTTAGTAGAGACAGGGCATCTTTAAAGAAGCTGAAAAAAATACTGCTCCAGCTTAAGCAAGTATCCCCCCAATTATGGCACCAAACATATTACGGAACATCTGATTTTCCTCCATGAAATAATTTTAAGTGTTTAATGTTAGAAATAAGACATTTTAACTTCTATTAATAACCATTTCTATATCTATATCCACAATTATTTGAATTCTTATATGATAAATGTATACATTAAATCTGTATTACTTTTGTAGTAATATTTCCATAAAGTATGGAAAACTCAACTTTGTAATTCTTTTCCTTTGACTCAAAACTACAGTTTTTTCAATGCACATGTTAAATCATAGTTATATCTTGTTTTTAGAAAAACACATTTACTCTTGACTTAAGTTTCAGAATGTTATACATTTCAATTATATGCCTTTTCCACAGCCCTATTTTATTTAGTATGTCTTCTTACATAGTAAAGGATAATTTTAATTTGAAAAGAGATTTCAAAACATTCTTATTTTTAAAAACAAGTTTTTATGTTATGTTTTCATATTGCCTAATTTAGTGTTGTCCAATTTTTAAAAATTGTATTTATAGTACAAATCAAAACATGCCTATATAATTATGCCTCTTGGGAAATATCTTTTTTGAGTATCTCAGTCTGTTCCAGCTGCTGTAACAAAGTACCATAGGCTGAATTGCTTATAAACAACACAACTGTAGTTCTCACATTTGTAGAGGTTAAGAATCAGAGGTCAGGGTGGCCCGTGGTTGAGTTCTGATGAGGGCCTTCTTTCATGTTGCAGACTACCATCTTCGTGTATCCTTACATGGCATAAAGAGGAGTAGAGAACTTTTTGGGGTCTCTTTTATAAGTACACTAATCCTGTTGACAAAAGTTCCACCTTCATGATCTAATTATCTCCCAAAAGCTCTACCTTTTAATATCATCACATTGGAGGTTAGGATTTCAACATATGAATTTGTGGGGGAACACAAGCATTTAGTTCATTGCAATTGGAGTATTTGTGGGTTTGAGTAAAATAATATTACCAGGAGATCACTTTTAAAACATCATAGAATAGTATTAGAAATACCTATTTTAATACCTTTTAAGTGAGAATTAATACCTTTTAAGTGGGTCATTGTGAATGAGGCTTATCTTCTTGTAACTCAAATCTCTGGATAACCTAACGTCACAATAATGACTTATACTCAGGCATATGAATAGAAGTTATTGAACCCATCTAGTGTTAAGAGAGATCACAATAAAAATATTTTGCCTAAGCACTTTCCACCCATATATTCCTCTAATCCAGAACAATAGAAGGAAACATTCTAACATTGTTAATGAGAGAAATCTTACATATTGTTATATTTCAAGTATATCTCAGGGTCAATAGAATAAATGAAGGGAAGTGAACAAAGTAAAATTCACAAATGTCTTTAGTGATGAGTAATTTCAATGGCAAATTATTTTTGTTCAATTTCATCAAAGTATCACCTTATTCTAATCAGCATTATTATCTTGAATTTAAAGGAATCCATAGATAACATGCTTCTCAAAATTACAAATAATCTATCCCTGGGCCAGTTAACACTGAATGACAAACACATCCAAAAAAGCCCTGACAAATTGGAACAATTGTCCAAATCAAATGGGAGAACTCTTAAGAGGGACAAATATATCTAAGTATCCAACTTTGTAAGTAACGGTTGCAGATGAAGTAATTAGGACCTACACTTAAAAAATAAGCTTACATGTTATGCAGTTTTTAAAAGAATCATTATTATATTTTAAATATGACTTTTCTTTGTGCTAATTTATTCCTTAACATTTTCTTGAATCCTGGATGATGCTTTTTAAGAGAGATGTAAATATAATAGAATGTATGAAAGAGTGTGACTGGCCAGGCGTGGTGGCTCATGCCTATAATCCCAGCACTTTCGGATGTTGAGACACGTGAATTGCTTGAGCTCAGGGGTTTGAGACCAGCCTAGACAACATAGCGAAACCCTATCTCTATATAAAATACAAAAAAATTAGCTGGGCATGGTGGCCTGTAGTCCCTGCTACTTGGAAGGTGGGAGGATTGCTTGAGCCGGGGAGGCAGAAGTAGCATTGTGCTATGATCATACCACCATACTCCAGCCTGGCCAACACAGTGAGACCCTGGTCTCTCACAGAAAAAAAAAAAATGACCAAAACCAAGAAGGGGTTTCACCCCAAAGAACAGTTTATTTTTCTATCCTAGGACTTGTTTACACCTAAAATTCATGAATAGTGGGCAGATGTGTAGATTCAGATGTTTATTCAGAATGTACAATGAATAATTCTTGAAGACTCTTCCAAATCTGAGGCTCTGTGATCCTGTGTAGTTAAGAGAAAACAAGAATCTCTAGTGTTTTTCTTTAATTATACTAAATTTTATTTTATAAAAACACTTCAATTTTTAAATTGGAATAGTTTGATCTAAAGACAATATTATTTTACTTTCTTGTTTGTACAATATTGTATATACACACATATATATATTTTATAGACATACACACTATGTATCAGTTTTGGGAAAAACAAGTGAATATTTATATAGGATATCATTATTCAAACTTACTATGTAGAATTTTTTATTCACTTGAATAATTCTAGACAAGGAGACATTTACTATTTATCACTGAATCAAAGATTTTAAAATCAGGCATATTAACACTGAAATGGCTGTTTTATAAAAGAAAAATACAGAATAAATAGCAAAATTATATTCTTTTAACCTTGTGTGAGAACTCCAAAAATTAATTGATTACATATATCCTATTATTTAGCAATGTAAGTGAGAATATTAGCTATCCAAATATTGCCAGATATAATTAATGTCCTCAAATATTGCCCCATTAGCATGCGTTCTCAGGAGCTAGAGTCACAAAACTAATGGATTTGCTAACCAGGGACATCAATTGAGTATGACACTGCCTCAGTCCTCTACACACCCCATTCTACTGTCTTTATTATAATGTGATTACTTTTCATTTGATTCTACAAATTGCATTATATCAAATTACTATAGTGGAGCCCGTGATATGATACCCTCACTAATTAAAATTCTTGTTTTCTCAACCCTTGGGTTAATATAGATAGTTATTTTTGCTGTTTTTTTACTAACCACTGGAGAAATATGTTAGGAAACACTTCTATCTCAGCATCTTTTGTGTCATTAAATAATAGTTATTTGTGCTTTGCCAGATGTAGAGAAGAGTCTACATTATTTTGCTTTGGGGAAAGGTATGTAACAATTACAGTAAATGCTAGAGTTTGAGTTTTCTAAGAAGTGAAATTCTAGTCAGGTATGATTTGATAATCTAAGAAGACCAGTGACTGACATTCCATAATCTTAGAGACTTCATAATGAGAAAATCTCTACATTCAGCCAAGTTTAACTTGTCGTCAATACATTATAGCATTTAGAGAGGACTTTGGAGACTCTCAGCATGTATTCAGAAAATACTGGCAACATCAATCAGATTATTTGAGTGCAGAGACATTAACTCACACAAAAAGTATATGCTTACTCACTGTTGTTCTATGAGTCCTGCCTCCACAAAATTTTTAAAAGCCCCAGGCAGACAGTGTCCTAGTTTGAATACTTCAGCCTTTTAATTTTTATTTCTTTTTTTTTTTTTAAGGTAAGATATTTGGTTCAGATTTCAATTGTAATATTGAAGAGAATTCTGCTGCTTCAGATGTGCTCTGTACATGGCATTTCCTTCCATTGTCAAATAATTGGATCTGTCACGATATCACCACCTTTGGTATTTAGGAACCTAAGGCAAATTCCCTGGCCTAATTGCATGACAAAATGATCTCTGGCTGCACAATGCATAATTTGATCAACAAAAAATTAAAAAGCCTCTTTATTACCATCTTCCTTTGCTGTGTACAATATCTGAAAACAGCAAAATCCTAAAATATGCTATCCAAACATGTTGACAGGGATTTTTTTTCTTGGAAAATCAACTGAGAGATCCAAGTAAAAGAGCAAGTGACCTCTGTCTACTTCTCATAATTATTTCTTGCTTCTTAAATGCCAAGTGGCTCATTCACAACCGCAAAATATAATGAGGGCCTTCAAGATAAGCCATTAGAAATATGTCATGAAATGTATCAGTACATGCCAGGCTCTTGATTACAAACATAAATTTCCAGAAGACCAGTTGCAGAGCCTGGTGCCTATTTGACATTTCCAATTGTAAGACCAATAGAAAGGAGCAATTAACAAATAAACGCTCTCCCTCCCACCCCTCGCAGTAGTTCATGCCTTTGCTCTACAAACATTTCTAAGTTTACATCTACAGTTCCATGATAGATTTTTAAAGTTTTAAATCCTACAATTTGGTACCCATCAACCCACTTAAAAAACAGACACATAAATTATTTTTGAGACAGTCAGAAATGTTATGAAATTTCTTTTTCTCCTTGAACTCACATTTCCATTATCCTTATAAAATATTTTTATGAGACTTGACATTTATTCTATCATTTGCAGCAGAAATGTTACCCAGTAATTAATGCCACTCCCTGTATCAACTATAGCATCAATATTTCAAATTGTTCTTTCTTTGTTTCTTGTTCAGAGGGGATAAAGTTTATACCAGAAATTTCTTCTATTCAGGAAAATGTATTATAGTAAGATCAGGGAGGAAACGAGTCTTTCTTTTATAAAGTAGGAGAAAGGTATGGGAAGGAGAGACTGGAGAGGAGAGCCTGTCAGCTGCCATACATTCCTAAGCAGATTGACTGTACACAGTAAGTACATATAGAATTCGAAGTTCTAGGAATTATTCCCTTGAAACTATTCATGTGGTTTCTTAATCCCGTGTACATCAAATAAATGCAAACCCAGTTCTCGAAAGCCAGTCTGCTAGTTGCAATGAATCTGTGACTCTGCATATGTTATCAGACAAAGTATGTCCTGCTCCTTTATAAAGGCATGTAGATTTTATGTAATTAATACATATTTGGAAACCTTGTTTGGTCATTACGTATAACTGTTAAAAATGTACAACTGTGATCACGGGGGTCATTCAAAAAGGACTCTCATATGCAAAAAGAATGAAAAAAATGACTTGATTCATCTAAATTGTGAAAAATATTGTAATGTATTGCTGAATTAAGAATAAAATCTGAGACCTACTTGCCAATTGTTATTAACAAACAGCCACCTGTTCTAATAATCTAAATATTAACCCAATTAGATGATAGCCCTTAAGGATTTAAAGATAAGGTTTTTTTTTTGAGAAAGGAAAAATTTCTTACCATTTTCATTATTTATTTTTATGTAAAATTTGCTATAACTCTACCACCTGGCAGGTATATATTGCACCAAGGAAGATCATTAACTGCTGGTCTCAGAAGTGCTGGTATGCTACACCTGAGCCATGACATCACTAAGATATAGGTTGGTGCAAAAGTCATTGTGGTTTTTGACATTACAAGTAATGGCAAAACCCTCCATGGCTTTTGCACCAAGGAGTCATAGAATATGCTATTTAGTCACATTACTTATAATGGATTCTCTCTCTCTCATCTAGATTACCAGCTGATGAAAGTGTATAACATGCCTTTTAGAAAAAGACAATCTCTTCTTTTACTGTAAGAAAGCAGAAATTTGTCATGAAAATATTGTGTAATACAAGGCAAATTTTGAAAATGAAACAACAAAAATGATAACAGATAAATTTCTAAATCCTGGCCTTGCTCCAATGTCATAGTAGAGGTTTAAAAAAATCGACCAATGTAGGATTTGGGGGGCTCTTTTTTTCATTATAAAATGGTGTATAATGGGGAATATCAAATAGTTATAATTTTTATATTGAAATACATCAGCTCTGTAGCCATCACAGAATAACTAGTACCATATTTGCCTTTTTACCTTGGGAGACCAAAAGCTAGAAAACTCAAAGAAAAAAATCTAACAAATGCTTTCAACAACTGAAAAATAAGGAGCATAGAGCTATGACCCCTGAGAAAAAGAAAAATGAAGTCCTTCTCTCTGCCTAGAAATCTGTTTAGAACCACAGTACAGGAAAGGCAAGACTCAAACACAGAAGAGAAGACTTGCTGAACTGAAAAGAGATAAATCCAAGTTCAGGAAGATTATGGTGACTGGTGTTAGAGTAGTAGAATATTGGAGAGGAAGTAACTATACAAAGAAAAATCTCCAAAATAGACACAGGAATCCCTTTAAATATTTTGCCTAGTATTAAGCTGATGTGCCTGGAGTAAAACTACATAAATCTAGGCAAAGAGATACTATTGGAGAATAGTAGGCTGAAAAATCTCTAAGAGCATAGAGATATTCAAGCTTGTTCAGCTGGAGTGAATAGACCTCATTAAAATTTGGGGCAGTCAGTACACCCTAGAAGTATCAAATTTGAGAGTAAACGCCATTCTAGATCTATACTAACAAAACTTAAAAACCAGCCTTGAAAATTCAAGATGATCTTAAAGTAACCTAAATACTGGTCATAACAAAAATTGCTGCTCCATAATAGAAGACAACAAAAATCTGGACCCTGAAAACATAAAATACATAATATCTAGTATCCAATAAAAAATATAGAAGTGTGAAGAGGCAGGAAAATGTGAAACATAACCCAAAAACAAAAAAATCAGTTAATAGGAACAAAACCAGAAATGATTGGAAGATGAAATTTGCAAAGAAGAACTTTCAGGAAGCTGTTAAAAATATGCTGAAGGACTTAAGGAAAATACGAATATAATGAGGGGGAAAAATACATTTTTTAAAAACTAAATGAGAAGTCCAGTGTTGAAATATTAAATATTTGAAATAAAAACTCACTAGATGAACGTAATACCAGATTAGACAATGCAGATGGAAAGGTCTCCTTATCAACATAGCAATAGAAACTAATCTGAAGTTCAGAGAAAATGAACATAAGCTCCATTGCCATGGTAGGTTGTTTCCTTTGAAAATCATCTTGAACTTTGAACACAAATGTGATGGTGTTGTGAGGTAGGGCCTAGTGGAAGTTGTTTGGGTAATGGGGCAGATCACTCATGAATAAATCAATGCCCTCCTGCTGGAGTAAGTGCTTGCTGTCACATGTCTGGCTAAATCACTGAAAATAGGTTGTTATAAAAGGCAATTTGGCTTCCTAGACCCTCTCTTGCTTCCTCTCTCACCATGGATCACTTTATGTGCCATCTGGCTTTTCTGCTTTCTCACGGTGCTTTGACCCAGCATATGGCCCTCTCCAAGCCATCCAGATGCAACTCTATACTCTTGAACTTCCCATCCGGCAGAACTATGAATTAAGTAAACATTATTTCTTTATAAACTACCCAGTCTAAGGTATTCTTTTATAACAGCACAAAATGAGCTCAAACATTAGAGACCTATGAGACAACAGCAAGCAGTGTAATACACTTATAATTAGAGTCCCAGAAAAAGGGGGTAAGATCTACCAAAAAAAATTCAAAAAAATAGTGGCTGAAATTTGCCAAATTTAATGAAAACCTGTTATAGCAGAAATCCAAGAAGCAAAAAGTACTACAAATATGATAAAAACACAGGGAAAATTACTCAAAAGAACTTAATAGCCAAATTAATGAAAAAAATGATTTTAATCTGTCTGGGGCTGGGGAATGCTTCTTATAAATGAGACAAGAAGGATAGAAGGCATCATCAGAAAAAAACCAATACTTAATAAAATGAAATTTCTAATATAAAGAAAAGAGAAATATTCATAATTTAGGATATTATATCTAGTGAGAGTATGTTTTAAATATGAATGCAAAATAAAAATATTTTCAGACAAAAGAAGCAAAGAATGTTCATCACTAGCATTTGATTGCAAGAAATCTTAATGGAAATTCTTTAGAATGGGAGAAAATGACAGCATACAGTAATCTAGATCTACAGAAAGAACTGAAGAAGATCAGGAATAGTAAGTATGTGGGTAAACCTAACAGATGACTTTTTTCTCATTTTTCATCTGTAAAAAAACTTTAAAACAAAAATATTAGTACCTATTATGGAGTTTATAGCATAATATGTATAATAACAATACTATAAGATAAAGGAGGGAAAGTGAAAATATACTGTTATAAATGTTTTGCATTATAGGTAAACTAGTGTAAAGCATTATTTAAATTAGACGATGATAAATCAAAGATATATATCGTAAACCTAAAACAACGGTCATAAAAGGAAACAAAATGGACGAGTTTACAAGTTAACAGAGGAGATAAAATGGAATGTGAAAATGCTCAGTTATTCCACTATACGGCCATAAAAAAGGATGAGTTCACGTCCTTTTCAGGGATGTGGTTGAAGCTGGAAACCATCATTCTCAGCAAACTGACACAAGAACAGAAAACGAAACACTGCATGATCTCACTCTTAAGTGGGTGTTGAACATTGAGAACACATGGACACAGGGAGGGGAACATCTCACACTGGGGCCTGTTGGGGTTGGGGGTATTGGGGAGGGATAACAATAGGAGAAATACCTAATGTAGATGACTGGGAGATGGATGCAGTAAACCAACATGGCATGTGTATACCTATGTAACCATCCTGCACAAGCTGCACATGTACCCCAGAACTTAAAGTATAATAAAAATAAAATAAAATTTGAAAATTTAGAAATAGAAAATGCTCAGTTATTCCAAAAGAAGATAGAAAAAAAGAATTCTCATACATTGACCATTCAAATATTAAATTTTCAGCCACTTTGGGGAAAAGATTGGCAGTTTCTTTAAATATATGCTTGCTTTGTGACATACCAATTAAACGTACAGGTATTTACCCCCAAATATGAAAATATATGTACACAAATGCTTATATATAAATGTTTATCACAGGTTTGTTCATAAGCACCTCAAACTGGAAACAATCCAACCACCTATCAAGATGTGAGAAAAACAAATTATAGTATATTCATACAATAGGCTACTACATAGTAAAAAGAAACAAACTGCTGATAGAACAATATGAGTGAATACCAAACAAAAAGATTATGCCATTATGCTGAACAAAAGTAGTTATTCATAATGTTTCATTCCATTTAGATAAGATTCTAAATAGACAAAACTAATACAGTGTCAGAAAGCAGACCAGTGGTTGTCAGGGTTCAGGATGTTGAATCAAGGGGTCAGAGGCAGGAGTGTTAATGGCAAAGGGCACAGGGATTTTTCTAGAATGATGGAAATGTTTAGCATCTTTGACAGTAGTTGTACAGGTTTACATTAAAAATGGGGAACAATTCATTGTATATAAATTATACTTCAATAGAGTTGATTTTAAAAATGTCATGTGTATACATAAACCTATTCTAAGCTTTCACTTGTTAACAAGTATAAACAAAATTCTTCAGCTCTTACAAGTCTAAATACTTTTGTATGGCAAGCCAGCTAACAGAAGCAACTTGTCACTTCTAAGGCCATATTATCCCACAGTCAGGCCATTTGACCAAGGCCATTGACCGAGTGCATTTGCCCAATTCAGTAAACAGTCATTGTTAAAACCAATCACTTTCTTTTGAGCAATACTGCGGTTGTTACATTTCTGTAAATTACAAGTAAATAAATAATAATAATAACAAATATGAAAATACTAGAAGGGGAATTTTACTTGAGGAACCAAAAAAATCTTAAGGAAACCATAGATTAAAAATAAATAAATCAATCAAACTGAATGGTATCTATAGGATTTTGTCTTCCTGTGCACTGGAAGACAAAAACCTTTAAATTTTTCCTTCTTTGTCATTTTACTGTGATGCATGATTCATAACATTTAACTTATTTCTATATGTCAGTGCTTTATTCTGTGGCACAGCCAGGTTAATCTTAGTGGCATTATACATTATTCATCTCTCTTTAATTAGCACACACTATGATGATGTAGATTGCCTATTAGAACAAACCAGGAACATGAATGAAGTTAAGAGGCAGTCTTCAGATAATTTTCACCAACTAGTTCTTCTATGTTCTACAGCCTCAGAAAGCATCCCAAACTCACTGAAAATCTTGTAAATATGTATCATTCTTTGCAAGAAAAAGCAGATACTATAGATGGTCAGGATAAGTGAGTTACTAGTACCATAAATGGAAGCAAAACTTTTGCCCTGCTGAGTGCTGCGTTGGTAACATCATGCTATGTCAAGAAAGATTTTCATAATATGATTTTTATCATTCTTTATGCTGCTATGTGATGAAGTGTGTAAACTGGAGAAGAGAAGATTGATGGGAGATGTCAAATTTCAAAGGCAGAGGGAAAAAGAACAGGCTAGCTTTAAGTTGCTTCAAGATATGTATTTATGAGTATATAGTATATATCTATATGTCTCTATTATATACTTCTATATGCAAAATGATTTTTTTAAAAAAGATGCAGAAGTAACAAAAAGGAATATTTAGGCTTTGTATTAAAAAATTAAATGCTAGTGAAGCAACCCAGGAAACAAATAGACTTGGTTAGGCTAATGGAACGAACTTCATAATCTCAAAAGACTTGAGGCACAAGGATAACAGACATTTGTCAAAATGCATAAAGAAAAATTATGTTCTGTATAAAATGGTGATCTCAAAGTCTTTGAAACTTGAAAGTGTTTATTACATGTTAACATCTAGATTTTAAATTTAAAAGTAACAAAATTAAAATGTGATTGAAAACCAGCTGCATATATCATCACCTTTGAAAATAAGAACAATTTTCTAAACAGTTCTTAACCATTTTTTAGGTAACATTTTCCTTATCTTCTCTACACTTCAGTTTAACAATTCACTATCCTTTTTCAAATCTTTGGGATTTGTGAGTCCTTGGAAGCTTCAGTGGCCATGTGAATGAATAGCTGTAGTTGTTAAGATCTTTGAAAGTTGAAATAGCATTTCCTCCGTAGACTTCATACATCAGTCTTAACTAGTGATTTCTGAGAAGCAAACAGATTTTGCTCTTTCTGAAGGGCTCCCATTGTGACCACAGAGCAGCAACACTTTTATCCCTTTGTTTCCAAATAATTCTCCTCAGGAAACTCAATGACATTGAAGGAGCACCTGAGACACTTTTGTAACTGTAAAAGCACAGGTATTAGCATTTGAAATAAAAAATAGAAGATCCCACAAACAAATTTGAGAAAACTGGCTAAAAGCATTTTATAGACAAAATGAATTACATCAAAGCCACTGACAGTAACCTCAGTATCTGTGAGTTAGGCTTCAGTAGTTGCCTTTCTTGTTTCTATGCCTGGTGAACTTAAACATAGGTCTGTAAAGTGTGTGGCTAAAATATAGGAAAAGTATGAGGATTTCATCCCTCTGCGATTTTCTATTCTTATATCTCCCTAAACCCACATCAATACCCCAAAAACGTTATTGACTATCTGACTGGTACTATGCATGGTGATAATCATTTTGGGTGCATAACGAAGAAGAAAAAGTCACCATCTTAATGAGGAATCAGATTAATGGGGGAAGATAGACATGGGAGATAAATAGACATACATATATTTTCAATAGAATGAAATGGTGCCATGACAAAACATAAGGACAAAATGATATGGCAAGTCTGAACAGTTTGGGGAGAAATAATATAAACATATTAAGAACTAGGAAGTCACTAGATATAAAAGAGAATGCAGGACATTCCAGGCAGAGGAAATAACATTGACAAAGCCACAGGATATGAACAGGGAGACAGGGTTCAGAAAAGGCATGCGTTTTGGTATGGCTAGGATATAAGGCATAAATGATGCAGAATTTCTTGCTCCATAGTTCAGATAAAATCTGGATTCTTGCCTCATAACCAGAAAACATTAGGCACGTGGACACACTGAAGAGTGTGGAGGCTGGATTTATTAAGCAAAGAAAGTGAGGAGGATGGATTTATTAAGCAAAAAAAAGCTCTCAGGAATGAAAGAGAGGGTGCTGTCAACAGGATCCCACCTCACAGATTGAATATCCCACCACACAAGAGCAGAAGAGGCCAGGCTCCACCCTCTGCATAAGGTGTGAAATTTTGGTGTCTCCATCCCATTTTCTCAGTGTGTTTGTGGGCCCTCAGTCCATCGTGGACAGGCCAGGCCAAGGCCCTGTGCAGGTTCCCTTATCTGCCTCCTGCATCTATTATAAAGGGAAATGAGAATTCAGGCAATGAGACTGAGAAAGACCAGATCGTGAAGAGCATTATGAGCCATAATAAATGTTTGAACATATAGTAGTACTATAAAGTATGATAAATGAATACAATTTTTAATGTAAAAATAATTTTAGCAATTTAAAAAATAACTTACAAGACTAAAGAAAGCAAACTGAGTGGGCAGAACATGGATATAAGAAGGAAGGGCTATTGCAGTAGTCAAGAATGGTGAATAATGGCAAGGATCTGAACTAATTGGCAATCTTGTTGACAGGAGAGGACTCTCCAGCTTCAGAAGATATGTGACTAAATTGATCAGTCTTAGAAGTTGGAAGAGGAATTTAGCCTGGGTGGAAGCATGATTACAATGCTATTAATTCCTTTAGGAAATGCCAGTGGAGGGTAGAGGTCAACAGAGTGCTATTTTGTCTACATCAAGATGAGGAAGCTGTGGTCACTCTGGTGCAGGTATCCAGTAGTCACTGGGAATGTGAAATATTAGTGGATAAATGATATTTGCAGTCTTGGAAGTATTTCTGGTCACCCCCACCCCCCCAAAAAAGAGAAAAAAGGAAACAATTTGCCAAAATATAAACAACCCATTTGTGGACCTGTACTTTAATCCCTCTAGTCTCATGGGGGCTTGGTGTATAGATTAATTTAATAAGCATAGACTCTGATAGGTAGTTTTTCCAATCCTGACCTTCCTCCAACCTCCATCCTCAAGTAGGCCCTGGTGTCTATTTTTCCCTTCATTGTGTCCATGTGTACTCAATGTTTAGTTCCCACATAAGTGAAAACATATAGTATTTGGTTTTCTATTACTGTGTTAGTTCACTTAGGATAATGGCCTCCAGCTGTAACCAGGTTGCTGCAAAAACAGGATTTCATTCTTTTTTATGGCTGTGTAGTATTCCTAAGGGCATCTAGGTTGATTCCTTGTCTTTACTATTGTGAATGGTGGTGCACTGAACATACCCATGCATATGTCTTTATGATAGAATGATTTCTATTCCTTTGGGTTTATGCCCAATAATGGGGTTGTTGGCCTGAATGGTAGTCCTAAGTTCTTTCAGAAATTGCCAAACTACTTTCTACAGTGGTTGAACTATTTTACATCCCCACCAGCTGTGTGTAAATGTTCCCTTTGCTTTATAGCCTCCCCAGCATCTCTTATTTTTTGACTTTTTATAAGAAGCCATTCTAACTGGTGTGAGATGGCATCCCATTGTGATGTTGATTTGCATTTCCCCAATGATTGGTGATGCTGAGCATTTGTTTCATATGCTTGTTGGCCAAATGTGTGTCTTCTTTTGAAAAGTGAGTGTCTGTGTCCTTCCCCACTTTATAATGGGATCATTTGTTCTTTGCATATGAATTTGTTTAAGTTCCTTCTGGGTCCTAGATCTTAAACCTTTGTTGAATACACAGTTTGCAAATAATTTCTCTCATTCTGTTCTGTTTACTCTGTTGACAGTTTCTTTTGCTGTGCAGAAACTCTCTAGTTTAATTAAGTTCCATTTCTCAATTTTCATTTGTGTTGCAATTGCTTTTGCAGTCTTCATCATGAACTGTTTTCCAAAGCTTACGTCCAGAATAGTATTTCCTAGGTTTTCTTCTTGGATTTTTTTTTTTTAATAAAACATCCTGTCATAGCAACTTCTTGGATTTTTATGGTTTTAGGTTTTACATTTAAGTCACTATGCAAATTGAGTTGATTTTTCTATATGGTAAAAGAAAAGGGTCAAGTTTCAATCTTTGGCCTATGGCTAGCCAATTATCTCAGCACCACTCATTGAATAGAAATTTTTTTCCCCATTGATTGTTTTTGTCAACTTTGTCAAAGATCAGGTGATTGTAGGTGAGTTGCTTTATTCCTGGGTTCTCTATTCTTTTCCATTTGTCTATATGTCTGTTTTTTTTTACCATTACCATGCTGTTTTAGTTACTGTAGGCTTGAAATATAGTTTAAATTGAGGTAATGTGGTGCCTCCAGTTTATTTATTTTTGCTTAAGATTGCTTTGGCTATTTGGGTTGTTTTTCAATTTTATATGAATTTTAGAATAGTTTTTTTCTAATTCTGTGAAAAATGTCATTGTTGCACTGAATCTGTAGATTGCTTTGGGACTTGAGGGCATTTTAATAACATAGATCTTTTCTTATCCATGAGCATGGAATAGTTTTTCATTTGTTTGTGTTGTCTCTGATTTCTTTCAGCAGTGTTTTTTAATTCTTGCTGTAAAAATCTTTCAAGTCCCTGTTTAGATGTATTCCTAAATATTTTAAATTTTGGTAGCTACCATACATGAGATTGCATTCTTAATTTGGCTCTCAGCTTGGATGTTGTTGGTGTATAGAAATGCTCCTAATTTTTGTGTATTTATTTTGTATACTGAAACTTGGCTAAAGTTTTATTTATCAGATCAAGGAGATTTTGGGCAGAGACTATGGAGTTTCCTAGGTATGAAATTATATCATCTGCAAACAAATGCTTGACTTGCTCTCTTCCTATTTGGATGCTTTTTTATTTCTTTCTCTTGCTTGATTTCTCTGGCTAGACCTTCCAATACTATTATTAATATGTGGAATAGGAGTGGTGAGTGTGGGCATCCTTATCTTGTTCCAGTTCTCATGGGGAATGTTTCTAGATTTTGCCCATTCATTATGAAGTTAACTGTAGGTTAGTCATAGATGGCTCTTATTACTCTGAAGTAAATTTCTTCAATGCCTAGTTTGTTGAGAATTTTAAACATGTAGTATATTGAATTTTATCAAAAGTCTTTTCTGCATCTTGAAATAATCATGTGGGTTTGGTTTTAGTTCTGTTTATGTGATGAATCACATTTGATTTGCATATGTTGAACTGAACTTGCATCCCAGGGATAAAAGTCGCTTGATCATGGTAAATAAGGTCTTTGATGTGCTGCTGGATTCAGTTTGTCAGTATTTTGTTGAGGATTTTTGCCTGGAGTTCATAAAAGATATTGGCCTGAAGTTCTCTCTCTCTCTCTCTCTCTCTCGCTCTCTCTCTCTCTCTCTCTCTCTCTCTCTCTGTGTGTGTG
>CAUYQU010084692.1:0-26427 GCA_963574635.1 Cheracebus regulus | reverse complement strand
CCGGTTTGAGTGAGTGAAAACCCATGGAAGGAGCCCCGCCCACCCGGTTTGAGTGAGTGAAAACCCATGGAAGGAGCCCCGCCCACCTGGTTTGAGTGAAAACCCATGGAAGGAGCCCCGCCCACCTGGTTTGAGTGAGTGAAAACCCATGGAAGGAGCCCCGCCCACCTGGTTTGAGTGACTGAAAACCCATGGAAGGAGCCCCGCCCACCTGGTTTGAGTGACTGAAAACCCATGGAAGGAGCCCCGCCCACCCGGTTTGAGTGAGTGAAAACCCATGGAAGGAGCCCCGCCCACCCGGTTTGAGTGACTGAAAACCCATGGAAGGAGCCCCGCCCACCTGGTTTGAGGCTTCCTGCTTGTTCCAGCGCTTCAGGCTCTCTGAAGGCACAACCCCGACAAGTTAACCTAGTTTTCCCTTCCTTATGGACTATATTGCTGGAAAATAATTCCCTTTACTTTGGAATATTCCGGTTAAGGAAATTTTTTCTCAGCCACTATCTTCCATCCCGGCTGGCCCAGGTGCTACCTTTGTCAAAAGGGCTCTTTACCCAGTACTCACTATTGTATAGATCATCTCTGCACAGTCTCTGTACAAAAAGACTGTAAAGTCCTCACCCACATGGGTCTCTGTGCAGCTTCTCTGAAGACAACTACATACCATGAATATACTGATCAAAAGTAGTGTGCATAGGAAATATCCATAATGCTAGAATTATGGGGGAGTGAGAATGTAACCAAAGTATTTGGAATTGACTGAAACAATGATTTCAAATACAGTGATAATGGAAGAATTTCTCCATATCCTGCAATTAATGGTGGATTGCCTTTGAAATATCAAGGGGTGCTTGAAAAGACACAGGTGGGACGGGGCCTCGTGGACTCAGGAAGACCACAGGTCCTCACTAGATCCACCATATGCAGACAAACAATCACGTGAAACTCCAAGACAGGCAGTGAGTATTCTTTGAAAACAAAATCACATTATCACTTTCATATTGTGAAAGCAGGAATTTTAAAAGCCACTAAAATCACAATTTCTATATGGACAAACAGCCCATCCTTGAGAAGATGAAGGTATTACATGCTGTAGAGCTTCTCTTCATCCCCCTAAGCACGTACATATCTATCAAGCATTTTTTCTCCATCGTCCTGACACATATATCACAGAAAAGCCCCAGCCAAAAATGGCTGGACTCAGATGGCATTTCTGTTGTAAATTATTTGAATCCTTTTGAGTCTACCATTGCTGAACTTATAGTTAAAAATACTGATCAAAGAAGCAAAGGACACTTACTAGATACATGGGGCCAGAGACTACAGATAGGAACTCAGATGAGATCTTCAGACAGATCTCAAATCAAAGATAGATTACAGACAATGTCACCTTTATAACTAATAGACAAATAATCCCAGGATGACACATGGAAACTGTTTGTACTAAGAGGGTCTCTCACAATAAAATAAAGGTCATCAATTTAAGTATTTCTTATGACTTTCACTTTAAATTTGGTTTATATTATGTGATGTTTGCTAAAAAGTAAGCCATGGGGCAAGAGCTTTGTCTATTTTGTTGGATGATATGCTTCCTATGTGCTAGACACCACATATTTTTAATGTATATTTTCATGAAATGTACATGTATATTTATGTATATTTATTACATATTTAGGAAAAACTGATATTAGAAGTAAAAAAATCATAGCAAACTACTGCTCATTCTTGTGAGGGTTTATCTAAGAAATTAGGTATTCAATAAACCTTTATATTAAAAAACTTATAAATATCCATATAACTTAAATAGAGGCAAAAGAAATATTCAGAGGATCAGCTGTTAGCTAGATATTTATTGTTAAAATGTAAACTGCATTTATTCATTGAGAGAAATAAAAAAGAAATTAAGCAAGATGAAGCAGATGCACATAAGTTATATGTAAATTTGCTCATAAAAATTATCCCATTGTTCTATAACAATAAGCAATTATAACCATCCATGGGCACGTATGGTCTTTAAAATGCATTCTACAAATGAATTCTTAAAGACACACGGTAAAACTAGTCAAGATTCCACATCATCTAGCTTTACCAAATAATTTCCTCCTTATCTCACTAACCTTGCAGTTCGGTCCCTAGAAATCTCAAACTTTAGGATGCATCAGAATCATCTAGAAAGCTTGTTATAAGAAGGTGCTAGCCACAATGCCAGAGATATGATTGAGGAGGTCTTCGTTGAGGATAAAGAATTTGCATTTGTAATAAGTTCCCAGGTAAACCCAATGCTGCTGGTCCAGCAACCACACTTTGAGAACCACTGTCCTAGAATATTTATTTATTTTTCAACACATTCATTCTCAAAATCTCAGTGTCCAGTAAATCATCCTTGGGCCTATATATTTCATAATATGAGTATCAGGTCACAAGTGAAAGAGGCTAAAATCAGATTATTCATATATGCTTTGGGTGAACCTGATCTTCCAAAAACATCTTTTGCTAAAATAAATTCTTCATAGAAATTAATTTCTAACTTTTTAAAAGCATATTTGAATTGAAATAAATTCCTTCTAACATATGGTACATTATATTGAGTTTTGAGATCTTTCAAATGCTTACTTTGTGTCTTTTTGAAGTCATGTAATCTTAATACAGCTCAACACTTTCACCTTAAGATGTCAGAGGAAATTTTATTATAGAACATCAGCTACTCTAAAAAATTGTAGAACAAACTGACCTTGACTTCTTCATGGAGAACCTTCATGTAATTTGTCAGTTTCTTCAAAGCATAATAATTGGGTAGAGTAAAAAGAAGATGTCAGTCTTTAAATCAAAATAAAATGAAGCAGTAATATGTTAAACACATCCAGAATAAAAGTAGTGATTTACAGGAGCTGTGAATTAATCATAAGCTTAATAAAATCATTTTTAAATAGTAAAGAGTTATTTTAAACAGTAAAAACTTAATATTGAAGGCTCTCCCTTTCTTCTGAAGTATGTAACACATATGTATGGCAACTATAAGCACAGAATTTCTTCTGTCCCAACTCACTGCAAGGTCTGTCCTGAGGAGTTGTCTTATCTTGGTGCCTTCTAGGAACTACCTAGATGAAAGTCACCATGCTAATCTTTGTCCCCCACAGTAAGATACCCCTAAACCCTCTGTAGCTCCCATTCCCATGGGCTGACAACTCTTACACTATGATGACTGTTCAGTGTTATACTCTAAATGTTGGTGTCTTCCCCAAATTCGTATGTCAGAACCTAATATCCAATGTGACAGTATTAAAACTTGGAGCCTTTGGTGGGTATCAGTTAATAAGGGCTCCTCCTTTGCACCTTTTGTTACATGAGAATGAAGCAAGAAGGTGCCATCTTTAAAGCAGAGACAAGCCCTTGTTAGACACAGAATGTGCTGATGCCTTCATCTGGACTTCTCAATCTCCAGTACTTTTAGCAATAAATTTCTGTTCTTATATAAATTACCCAGTCTAAGATTCATTATTATAGCATCCCCAAATGGATGAAGACACTTCAACGCATCTCTTGTTTATTTTTCTACAGAATCTTCTGAACCACCAGATAATCCCTGAATTTCCTATGAGTTACTTTAACAATTCTCAAGACAATATTCACCTCTAGAATTGCCTTTTATCTATACTGAGAAACTGCATCAACCATTTATAAGCAAAGTTCTAATATACACATTCTCCACTCAAATGTTTATTTAACTATTAGCAGAAAGTTAGCAAAAAAACAAGTAACCAAAAATAGCTGCATTTTTAAAATTATCTTTATGGTTAAATTGGCCAGTAAGACATCTGATCAATTACTTAGAGTAGTTGCTTCAAAAGCATTTATTGATTTGGTCTATTATACATACTTAATAAGTTTCTAATTTATCAGAAATTAGAATTTCTAATTTCTAATAGGCATGCTGTCTAAAAAATTTTATTTAAAACATCTTTGAATAATCCCAAAAAAAAGCCAGTTTAAATGTACAAACTATATAATCCAGTGGTTCTCAATTTTGACTGCATATTGGAATTATCTGTGAAGCTTTAAAAACACTGATGCCTGTGCCCCACACCCAGAGATTTGTATACAAGTGGTCTATGAGTGGTGTAAATGTGATTCTGATGTGCAATCAGAACCACAGACTTAGTTGAAAGTGTTTATGGATGAATCGGAAACTTCTATTTTCCTTAAATACCGAAATGAATAATTCTTTGTTTCCTAATAATTTCTATAATTGGATTAAATGGTATTATAAATAGAGTAACCATATAATTTATTCTCCATATCAAGACCCTTCTGAAAGTGAAAGAGGTCACTATTCATGATTGGCCCAGGACAACATGGATAAACTAGGGCTGTCCTGGGCAAAACACAGAGCCAGACAGCCACTCTACTTATAAATGATGTTGTTTTTATGTGGGATTTTAAAAAACTGTACAGTTATAAATGCCAAAAGATTTTAAGGTTTTTGATGACAGAAGACAGCTCAAATAACACTTGAAAGGTTAACATCTAGATCTACTAGATAAATGCCTATTTACTTAGGATCATGTGTAAAGAGGAGATTTTTGGACTAAATTAAGATTTGCTGGGAGAGCAAACTAAAATAGTAGAGATAATATTTTAAATATCATTATTTTTCTGTGCCAACCCCATTTCAGTGGATAATCACATGCAATAATGCTGACTCTTAAAAATGGTAGATTAAAATAATTCATTTCTGTTTTTAATTAAAATTGAGAAAGTAGGAACTAATAATATAATGCGTGTCAGAGCTGCATGTGTGCAGCATCAAAGATAAGCAGGGGATTGCAACAAGGGCTTGCTTCTTGACTTCCTTGAAAATTCCCAACGAAAGAAAAGAGAATGGAAGCTCGTGGCTACCACACTGGCACATTTTGACATGTGCCGCAGCTCTTTTGTTGGTTGAGGTGCCTAAAGCCATTTCTTAGATCCTCTAATCACTCAAGGTCACCAGCAACACTGTCCATGTGCACCTAGTCTGAGAGTCTCTGCTTTCTCTACGGGATCTGATGGATACAACAAGTTTGGGATGTTTTTAGTGGTAATTTCTAGTAACAGATCTTACTGCCAGCTAGGCTTGAAGACAGAAAAGAAAGCAGAGCAAGATGATCGGAAAATGTCCCATTTTGCATGAAGACTTAAATGAAAGGGTCACAGATGCCTGAACAACAACAACAACAACAACAAAAATCAAGATGCAATATATTGCTTTATAAATAAATCCCACCAGATTTTCAGATAAGGTTGATCTCCTGTCTCCCCCATGCCCTTCCTGAATTAAGTGAATACAGTGAATATAATAGCCTGTTTCTTTATTTTACAGAAAAGTGACATGAGGGTTATCAAGATGGCCCTCTCTATTGCACAGATTATGAAGGTCTTTAACTCAGTGCAAATCTAAATTCATAAGGCCTTTACCTAGTTGCATCAGAACGGATTGTATTTACTAGTCATCCTATCTTGCGACTACAATCATTAAACTGAATTCCATGGAAGATCTTATCCAGAGCCAGAAATTGGAACAACAGATTTTCAAGAATTTAGATGACAAAGAATAGCTTAAACTTTTAAAACAAACAAACAAATAACCGGAAAAAAAAAACCCTCATACAGTAAGGAATTGTTATTTGCACCCCAGAGCTATAGAGTCCTTAAGCCCTTAAAGAAGCATTCTCAAAAATGCACGGGGTTTATATCACCAGATACTTGAAATATTTATTAGTGTTTACTCCGAACGACAGCTTCCTAATCAAATAAGACTTTCTGCATCATGGTCAACAATTACAAGCACCTTTCCTTAACTTTCCTGGTACATCTTAAACCAGCTCCTTTTTGTCCAAACTTTGTGGAAATTGAGAATATTAGCTACCAATCCAGAAGTCTAAAGTCAGGTAACTATCCTTGAAGAATTAAAGTAAAAAATAGATTTTGACAGACAAAATTGAGTCACCACCAGCAAACTTTTCAAAATAGAAATACTGAAAGGTATTCTTTAGGCTAAAAAAGGTCCCAGATTGAAGTGCAGAGGTTCAAAAGCTAAATTATAACAATGAAAATGGTAAGCTGAAAGAAGTCTTAATGGAATTAAAATATACTAAGATCCTTGCATTGTCAAGAAAGGGATAAAAGCAAAATTTATATTAGACTTTAGTAAATCAAAGCCGCATGTTATAATACCTACATTTAACAGTAAAAGGAGAGTAAAAGTGTGTATAACTACTAATATAATATAGGTAAAAATAATTTAAAATAATGCAAAAAGAGGCACAAAAAAGTTAGAAACAGCTTAGTATAAATCGTACAAATAGAAAATACATAGTAAGAAATCTAATTAGGCCTCTAATTATAATAAATGTCATGGCCAGGCACAGTGGCTCACACCTGTAGTCCCAGCACTTTGGGAGGCCAAGATGGGCGAATTGTGAGGTCAAGAGATCCAGACCATCCTGGCCAATGTGCTTAAACCCCATCCCTATTAAAAACACAAAAATTAGCCAGCCGTGGTGGCGCATGCCTGTAGTCCCAGCTACTCGGGAGGCTGAGGCAGGAGAATCTCTTGAACTCAGGAGGTGGAGTTTACAGTGAGCCAAGATCACGCCATTGCACTCCAGCCTGCTGATAGAACAAGACTCCATCTTAAAAAAAAAAGAAGAAAGAAAAAAATGTCACAGCAGACTTCCAAAAACACACAAATATGTGCTGTTATGTTTTGAATATATGTGTTCCTCCAAATTCATATGTTGAAATGTAAGATCCAATGTGATACTATTAAGAGGTGAGGCTTTTAGAGTGTGATTAACTCATGTAGGCTTTTCTCTCATGAATGGGATTGGTATCCATATACAGGGACTTGAGGAAACTAGGTGGCCCCTTTTGCCTTTCTGACTATGTCACATAAGGACACACCATTTGCCACTTCCACTATGTGCTTTCTTGGAAGCAGAAAGCAGCCCTAACCAGACAATAAACCTACTGGTGCCTTCATCTTGAACTTTCCAGCCTCCAGTATTGTAAGAAAATAAATTTCTGCTCTTTATAAGTTGCCCAATATGAGATATTTGTTATAGAAGCAGAAATGGATGAAAACATAAACTACTTACAAAGGCACATCTTAAACATAAAAATATAGAAACAATGAAAGTACAAGTATGAAAAAATAAATGCCATGCAAATGTGAGCCAAAAATGGATACATATACGATATACATATATATACATATGATACATATATGTATACATACATATATATATCCACAAATCAGTCAGTTAAGTAGACTTTAAGAGAAAAAGTCATTACTGGAGATAAAGAGACATACTTTAAATTATAAAGTTTTAAATCACCAGGAAGATTGAACAATTGAACATCTGTAAAAACTTAGCAACCTAGCCTAAATATGTATAAAGAATTGAAAAGAGAAGTGGAAAAGTCCACAATCATAGTGAGAGATTTTAACACACCTCTATGAATAGTTGATAGAACAAGCAGACATTAAATTAGAAGGAATATGAAGGATTTGAAGAATACAATTAACAATCTTGACCTAATAAATTATCGAACAAGAATCTCAAAGTCAAATGCACAGTGTTTTATGGAGATGAAGAGAGATGAATTAGTTTAAGTTCCTTCCCAAGATGATAGAATGCTGGATTTTGAAAGAACATGAGAGATTATTACTTAGCCTGACAAATAAAGAAAAAGTGACACCTGAAGAGGTTGAAAAACTGGTCAAGATCAAGGTTGTATATGTGGGAGGAAAGCTGGGAAAACAATTCAAGTCTATTTCTACTGCAGAGCATTTTCCATTTCTCCAGGCTACTTCCCCACTCCTACCTGCTTTTTGTTGTTATGGTTGGAAAAATTTTTTTACCAAAAAATACTGAAAGTAGAGTTGTGAAACCTGTATTTCGACTTGCTCTTAAGAACAAAGTCTCATTTGTTTAAAGTGTCACTGTCTTTATACCTCTCTTACACAGCACTCCTGCCAGTAATTACTATTACTAACAAATTAACTCTACCATTTACCTTCCAAATTCAGTTTTTGAAAGACAGTATACCATAACTGTAAGTAGATAAAGACATACTTAGAGGAAAGTACCAGCTATCCAGTAAATATATATTATCTTTTATATTCAGGGCCTCTGAGTTTCCAAATTGCCCTAAGGAAACTGGTGACAGCGAATGCTGTCTGCAGAGAAAATCTGCAATAAGAAACAATTCTATTTCAGTTCTCCAGAGAGTTTTATTCTCATTTTTTCTATTACCTAGTAACCAGGAAAGTGTATCACAGAGCCACCGTAGGAAAAACAAAGGTAAATATATACTTCAAAACACATGGGTACAAGTGATGGCCCTTTCAATAACCATCATTCTTAGACTATTTTCTCTTTAGCAAATTTTAAGTTTTGTAAATATATTCCTAATAATAAGGGTTTTTCTTATAGTCAAGTACTCCATAGGGGAGTTTATACTGAAGTCATGTACCATAAATGCTTATAAGGTTAATAAGGACCACCCAATGTATTCTTCTAGAAGCATCTTAACACTAATCCTTTTGTGTAAAACAAACAAAATACTTGTAATGCATAAATACCTCTGGAAGGATTCACAAAAATCTAACAGTGATTCAAGACAATAATGATTGCTCCTGAGAGGGGAACTTTCAGAGAAAGAGTTTGTAGACAAATATTTTTATTCTCTTTTGTACTGCTTGATTTTTTTTTTCCTGTTTTAAAAAAGAGTAAAAATAATTAAGGTCATATCTATTTACAACCATATTTTGAATGAAAAAAACAAAATTTATACCTAGAAAATCCAACAGACTCGCCCAAAAGCTCTTAGATCTGATAAACAACTTCTGCAAGGTTTCAGGATACAAAATCAATAAAGAAAAATCAGTAGCACTTCTATGCACTAACAACATCCAAGCTGAGAGCCACATCAAGAACACAATCTCATTCACAATAACTACAAAAAGAATAAAATACCTAGGAATACAGCTAACACAGAGGTAAAAGAGCTCTACAATAAGAATTACAAACACTGCTCAAAGAAATCACAGATGACACAAACAAATGAAAAAATATTCCATGCTCAGGGATAGAAATAATCAATATTGTTAAAATGACCATATTTCCCAAAGCAATCTATAGATTCAATGCCATTTCTGTCAAACTACCAATGACATTCTTCACAGAATTAGAAAATACTATTTTAAAATTTATGTGGAACCAAAAAAGAGCCTAAATACCCAAGGCAATCCTAAGTAGAAAGAACAAAGCTAGAGGCATTACATCATCCAACCTCAAACTATACTACAAAACTACAGTAACCAAAACAGCATGTTACTGGCACAAAAATAGACACATAGACCAACGAAACAAAATAGAGAGCCCAGAAACAATACTGCACTCTTACAACCATCTGGATCTTCAACAATGTTGACAAAAATAAGCAATGGGGAAAGATTTCCTATTCAATAAATTGTGTGGGGATAACTGGTTAGCCACATGCAGAAGATTGAAACTGGACTCTTTCCTTACACCACATATAAAAATCAACTTAAGATGGGCTAAAGGCTTGAATGTACAACCTAAAACTATAAAATCCCTGGAACATAACTTATACCATTCTGGACATAGGTTCTGGCAAAAATTTCATTGAGAAGACAATAAAAGCAATTACAACAAAAACAAAACTAACAAATGAAACCTAATTAAATGAAAGTGCTTCTGCACAGCAAAAGAAACTATCAACAGAGTAAACATACAGAATGAAAGAAATATCTCTCACAGGGGAGAAATATCTCTCATAGAATGGGATAGAATATTTGCATATATGCATCTGGCAAAGGTCTAATATGCAGAATCTATAAGGAAGGCAAACAAATTAACAAACAAACAAACAAAAAAGCACCATTAGAAAGTGGGTAAAGGACATGACAGACATTTTTCAAAAGAAGACAGACATGCAGCCAACAAGCATATGAAAAAAATGTTCAACATCACTATCAGAGAAATACAAATCAAAACCATAATGGGATACCATCTCAAATCAGTCAGGATAGCTGTTATTAATAAGTCAAAAAATAACAGATGCTCGTGAGGTTGTGCAAAAAAGGGAATGCTCATATGCAGCTGATGGAAATGCAAATTAGTTCAGCCACTGTGGAAAGCAGTTTGGCAATTTCTCAAAGAATTTAAAATACAACTACCATTCAATCCAGCAATCCCATTATTGGATATATACCCAAAGGAATATAGATCATTTTACCATAAAGACACATACACCTGTATGTTCATCACTACACTATTCACAATAGCAAAGACATAAAATCAACATAGATGTTCATCAATGGTAGACTGGGTAAAGAAAATGTGGTACATATATGCCATGGAATACTACACAGCTATAAAAAAGAATGAGATCATGTCCTTTGCAGCAACATGGATGGAGCTGGAGGCCATTATTCTAAGCAAACTAATGCAGGAACAGAAAACTAAGTGCTGCACATTGTCGCTTATAAGTGGGATCTAAAATTGAGTATTCAGACACCAGGGCCTGCTTAATAGTGAAGGGTGAGAGGGGGATGAGGATCAAAAAACTACTTATCAGGTATTATGTTTATTACCCTGGTGATAAAATAATCTGTACACCAAATCCCCATAACACACAATTTACCTATGTAACAAACCTGTGCATGTACCCCTGAAACTAAATTAAAAGTTAATAAATAAATAAGTAAATGCTAAACTAATATATGTCTATCTCTTTACATGTTCCCCTATCTACCCTTTTAAGCACAGATCACTCCCCCAGACTATATGCATACAGGACCCTATGATGTCCTTATAAGTGTCATGTGCTAAACAGTTACACCACTGGAGCTATTGTTCATCTCCTAGTAAGTACATTTTGGCACCGAGCCTAGTTTTCCAAAAGCAGAAAGGAAAATCTAGCAGTCACCCATTCCCACCTTCTCTTCTCTTCCAGAGCATCCTTATAGACAATATCTCTTTTCAGATACTCAAAACATAAAATATTAGGAATCACATTCCCTTTCCTATAAAACAGAGCCCCTACCTAACCATCCCCTTACCATTAAAAAAATTGGCTAACCTCAGGGCCTCCAGGAGACACTAAGCCACTTCCCTATCAAAGGGGAGGTGCCATCACATTCTCTTAAGGACGCTCAAAGTGATTCTGTGGCACCTGTAACACTAGCGAGGAAGATTTCAGTACTCCTGTACTGGGACCAGCCTCGCCTTTCGCACGCTACAGGTGGAGTTAGTTAGCCAGTTGGAAGACTGGAGCCGGTGGGCAACAAATCTCAATTTAGTGAAGTAAATTAAGCAAAAGCCCCAAGCAGGGAAAGTTAAATTTCATTCTCTTTTTTTCTCCACCCAGAACAGTAGGAGGCATCAACCTAAGAACCTAGGAAAGTGTTACTGCTTAGAATACTCAAACTAAGCCAGTCTGTCACTGATAACACTGGCAGATTTATTCTCTATCTGTAATATTTTTTGTTGTTTTATATTTCAGTAGTTTTTGAATTGGGGTAGAGAAGAAATCTGACATCTATCAAAAACACTAACAGAAATATTATCATGTTAAATGTATATATTGGTGATAAAACAGGCTGATTTCACAAACATTAAAATGCCTTGGATTGAGGGACTTTGAATCAAAGCAGCAGCATGTATGCTTATAACCCAGTCAGCTCGTACATACTCCTCCTTCAACTGCTAAATTCCCAATCTTGGCATACTTTGTTATTCCAAATCTAGCCACTCCTAAAAGCACGTTTGGTAACTAGTAATCAGATAGTGGCAGATCATATTTCAGTGTCTTAAACAAGAAAAGTAATAATCATGCCAACCCATAAAAAAATCCTCACTAATCATATCAAGTATCAGTAAAACATTCTTAAATGGCTATGTAATAACAGGAATTTCTACATAACATAAAACGTTTAATATACCAATAGCCTAATCAATGAAGTCCAATAAACTTATTGGTCAGGCCTGTTTGTGAACAGTATATATGGATAATGGACAGTATCAGATGAGAATTTCTTCTTCACTGTAAAAACAAATTTTAAGATAAATAATAAAATAATGTGTTAAAGATAATAAATTTAACACTAAGTTAGTATCCCCAGGAACCTGGCAGAAGAAAACATGGGGCTGATGAAAAGATAAATCCTCAGATACCAAAAATATATTTAGACAACAGAGTCAAAAAGCCATGATCTTATTGAGAAAAAAATCTAAGATGGAGACACCACTCACACATTCTCTCTGTCTCTCCTTTCTTCCCTCCTTCATTCACTGAAAGAAGATTGTGGAAAGAGACTGGCATCTGTTCAGTGGACTTACCCCAAGCACATTAACTCCTCATAGCAGTGTTACAAGATAGGCATGATTGTCCCTAGTTTGCACATAAAACATTGAGACTCAGAAAGAGTAAGTTACTTGCCCATAAGTCAGGTCTCAATGTAGCCAGTAAGTGGCAGAACTGAGATCCATGTCCCGTTTGACCTAAAATCCCTAGTTTTTCCCATTAATTCCACCCTTTTAGTTGCTCCGACCGAAAGTCTTGGAGTCATCCTGGGCACTCTCTTCCTCTGACAATTCACATCTGACCTCTCAGCAAATCTGTTGACTCTACCTCCAAATAGATTCAAAATCTACCCAGCCCCAGGACTCCTCTGCGACCATTCTGTCTAAGCTCGATCATGCCCTCCTCCCGGGATGACTGCCAGGCAGCCCAGTGTCCCTGCTCCTGCCCTTAATCCCTAGTCTGTTTTTAACACATCAGAGTGATCCTAATCTACCTAAGTCAGGTCATATCTCTCCTCTGCTGAGGGTTCTTCAAGGTCCTCCCACAGTCATGCACAGAGGCGTATGAGGCCCGTGTTCATGCACACGCACACCCCACATACGCTCTGATTCACTGCCTGCCCCTCTCTCTCTCTCACTCCCCTCCACCACTCAACACACCAGGCTCGCTCCCACCCTAAAGTCACTGCACTAGCTGTTCCCTCTGCCCTCATCCAGCCACCTGATGAGGGATTGCACTGAATCCTCTTCGGGATTGTACTGAAATGTCACTTTCTCGATGAGGTCTGCCCTGAAATTGGAGGTCTGCCCACCTCATCCCTGATCCCCTCACTCTGCTTTATTTTCCCATGGCACTTCCACTCTCCAACATTCTGCAGAATGCATTGTGCATATGGTTTGTTGTCTTTCTCTACCCACTACAATGTAAACTTCATGAAGAAAGGATTTGGGAGGGTTTGCTGTTGTTCACTGATAATCAAGAGTCTGGAAAAGCACCTAGCACATGGCAGGTGCTCAATAAATACTTATCGTGCATACTGTCTCCAGCCTTCCACCACCACATCAGTACTTACTTCCTCATCTTTTAAAATATCTTTGGGTCATATGGCTCTATAAGAAATTTGATAAAAGCTATTGACTCTCTTCCCCAGAAAACACAAATACATATTCAAACAAGTCCTTGTTTTTTTCAGTAGGTCTGTGAACTTTCTGAAAACCATCATGGTGACCTAAAGCCATAAGGATACAGGCTACATAGGTGCCATTGATAGACCACACAGACACCATGAATGGAGCAACAGTTTCTTTGCAGTGAGGACATAAAGCACCAGGTGTCCTGTGTTATGGTTAAGTACTGGAGCAGGAGCTTCTAGAACAAGGGCTTATAGACACTGGAGAGGCTGGGAATAAGACCATGCTAGAACCAAAGCAGCAGGTAAGTGGAAAGACCCCTTCAGGCTCTTACTCTTTCCTTCTTCTTTGCTGCTGTCAGGCTGACTACCCATCCATCCCTTTACAAGTCTTGCCCTGGACTGCATTAAAGTTAGATCAGGAAGCAGGAGCTGGTCTCCCATTGGTTGGGAAAGTTCCACAAATAGCTTTCAGGTCTATGGTGGTGAGTGGGAAGGACAGTATCAAGGAGAGGAAGTTGGAAAGGTGAGGAAATTCCAGTGGCTTCCCAGCTGGGACAGTCATTCCCAACTGTTCATTCATTCATGTGTGGGTGTGACTACATCAGCGACTTCCTGAACAAAGAGGGAAAAACTATATCTAACGGCTTTTTACTCTTCAGAGAAAAAAAAATACCTCTACAAATGTATAATCAAAATTAATCACAATTATAAAATACTAAGAAATTGAAAAATTTTTGTTAGAACACAAAAGATGTTTTAAACCAGATTAATAGTCACAATTTTCTTTGCAATGGTACTTTAAAATAGTAGACCATTGATTGAAAAATTTTTGAACTGAACAGACAGAAATATTTGGCCTTTCATGTTCCATTTGCTTTCTTGAAACAGAAAAATCACTCAGGTAAATAATAAGATGAACAGAGATGAGAGGGGGTGAAACGCCATTCCAGTAACTGGAAAGCAAACACAAAATTCAACTCAACCAGCCTCTTTCAAGTACGCTACTGCAATAGCTCTGAGAGCAGAATAATGAAACTGAACTGAATAATTGCTTTAAAAGTCCACTTAAAGGGCCAGTGTGAAGAGAAGAGGCTGGAAAAAGCCCAATAATGGGAAGCAGCAAGCAGCAGTGTGAGGGCTCAGGCAGAGTCTGTCACGTGAGAGGGGCATGCAGAAAGAATAAGCAGGTTGAAGGACCTGCCAGATCGAAAAAGCCATTGATTTCAGTTGTTAGAATTCCCCAAATTCTAAAATGTTGCAGTTAGGATGGCCAGGTGAATGGCAACAGTATGGAGTCTTCTCAGGACCAGATGTGTAAAACTGATGTTGAAAAAAAATCCCACAGACTGAAGAGAAATAAGCAGTGTGCATTGTTCTGCTTCTGTAAGAAAGTGACCGGCAGCCCTGCCTTCCCTGTGGACGGCCGGCCCTGAACTCAGCTCTCCCCTGCCTGCAGCCCCATAATAAATTTGTTAGAAACAGGAACGCCCAGTCCTGGAGACACACCCCGTGTTTACATGGGCCTCTCACGTCCATGATCTCATCTAGTCGTGTCACCACCTCAGGGATGTGGTGACAAGGCAAGGTCACTGAGCTCACAGTGACTTCCCTGGATCACACAGTGTGAACTGTCAAACTGTCTACTAAAAATAAATAGGTCAGAGAACTTCGTTAATGCCATATGTCTACAGTCTCTTCTTCCAAGCTCTAAATTTAGAGCCCTGGTGAAATCCAGGCAGGGACAGGTCTTCACCTTGGCTCCAGGGGTTTCTGAACATGGCAGTCCTTTTTGAAACATACTTTAGAAACCCTGCCCTAGGTTTTAGGTCAGTGACCCTCAAAGTGTGGCCTGCAAGCCACCAGCATCAATACCAGCAGGGAACGCATTACAAACACAAATTCTTGGACCTGCACCCCAGACATACTGGAGTGGAAACAGGGAGGTGGTGTCCAGCAGTCAGTGTTTTAACAGGCCCTCCAGGTGATGCTGATACTCACTCTGACCTATGTGATCAAGTTTGTCTAGTAGGGAGGAGAGAATTCCTGTGACAGGGATGTCAGGTCCCATCAGCACACAAGCAGTTTTATATCAGGTCCTTATTGGGAGAGTAGCCTTTGGAAGCAATCCTAACAGTTTTGAGAACCTACCAAAAGGCTATTCTAAGTCAAACCCCACAAAACTAGGTAAATTTGCCACCAAAATACTACCAAGAGATCATTAACAGTGATCAGGACTTGTTTCAAAGAAAAACTAAAGGATAACACCAGAACAAATCTTGCTAATTTCAAAACAAACCAATGGCAAACCACCAGGCTAATTTATCTGAAAATTTCCTATTCTCCCACAACTGAGTATAAGCTTTGAGAGAGCTACTAGAAAAAATGGCTCCGCCTCTGAAATACCAGTGAGGTTATGGCATTATGGTGGCAACAGCATTTCCACAGTATTGTACTGACTGTGAAGCATTTTCACATTTCATGCTTGGAACTACCAACTGCCAGCCAAGGAAGGTAGGATGGAAGTTACTGGCCTCACTTATAGATGAAAATATTGAGTCCTATAAAACTTCTTAAAAGCTAAATGATTTGACATTCTGAAAAAGGCAAAACTACAGAGACAGTAAGGAAGACCAGTGATTGCCAGAATTTGGGGAGGGGATAGAGGGACGAAGAGGCAGAACAGAGAGGACTTTTCAGCCAGTGAAACTGCACTGTATACTGTACTGCTGGATACATGGCATTACACATTCAACCAAACACATAGAATGTACAACAGCTAGAGTGAACTCTAATGTCAACTACAGACTTAAGGTGATTATAATGTGTCAATGTGGGTTGATTAACTGTAGCAAATGTACCACTCTAGTGGGGATGTTGACAGTGGGGAGGCTGTGCATGTGTGGGGCCAGGGAATATATGGGAAATCTCTGTATCTTCATCTCAGTTTTGCTGTGGAATTAAAGCTGCTTTTTTTTTTTGTTAAGTCTATTTTTTTAAAAGCTAAATGAATTAACAAGACTATCCAAATAATAAGAAACTGAGCCAGGATTAGAACCCAGGTTTCAGACTTCAAGCCAGGCTCCTGTATTGATTCCTGTGACCTACTCTAGAACCTTGCTGCAGGACATATGACTGGGAGGGTGCCCGGGGCATTTCTGGGTGAGCAAGGCCCCTCCATCCCTCAACAGCAGCACTAGTGTGTATGAAAAAGGAGAGGCAATGATATTGGCAGTTTTGTAAAATTCATCCTGACCCAGTTAAAATTTGAATGTTCTTAATTATGTCCACAATTGTACTGTGTCACATATAATATATATGTCATTCATATTTAATGCCAGAAATTTACATTATTGTTTGGCATCTTTGGTTGTAGTTTTGCTTTCTCAATTTTGTTTCTGGCATCTAATATTAGACTTAATATCTATTCAGGAAATGTCAGCAACTTGGTGGGAAGGGAGAAATTCTCAGGAGCCTGTCAGAGGCTGGGAGAGTTCAACCTCAAATTCAATATTGGTCTTGGATAATCCTTAGGTAAATAACTACATACTTAAGAACACATAGCCTAGAAATCCTTAATAGTTCCATGAAACCTTCCATTTATAATTTAGTTTCTGAGTTTCCTGTACAGAAAACCCTCCTATAAAATCACGCTCTAGGAGTTAGGGTGAAGTGGCAACCAGATCTTACAACAGCTATGCTCCAGACCCTAATTCTCCTAATAACATATTGATATTAGTATAGTTAAAGTGAGCTGCTTCTACTATAAATGCATGCTAGAAACTAAAGAAAATAATCTTTGGAAATCATCCAGAAACTCTATAATTTATAATACTAAGGATCAAACCAAAAAAACTAGACAATAGAAACAGACCAGCAGGTGATCATTTAATCATTTATTAGGTTTATCAGACACAAACTTTAAAATAACTATGATTAATATGTTTAGGAAAATAAGAGTCAAGGTGAAAAAGTTTGCCAGAGAACTGATATCTATGACAAAGAAGCAAATGCAACTTACAGAACTACAAAAGAATATTAAATTCTCATCCAATAATTGCATGAGCTTGATAATGAACCTTAAGATAACTGCAGCCCCAGCCAACACCTTAATTGCAGCTTTGTGAGAGACCCTGAAGCAAAGGACCCAGCTACACTGTTCCCAGAATCGTGACTCACAAAAACTGTGAAATGACAAATGCGTGTTGTTTTTAAGACTCTAAGATGCTAGTTTGTTATGCAGCAATGATGACTAATTCAAGCACATAAAATAGGTGAGTAAAATATATCATTTAATTTAAAAATTAAATGGTATATTTTAAATAAACATACAAATAATTACTTCAAATGTAAATTAAATTAATATTTTGTTATTAAACTGGATTATCAACTGAATTTTTATTTTAAAGACACAGCTATAAGCTGCTTATAAGAGATATGCTTTAAAAATAAACATGTAGGATAGTTGAAAATGAAAGAATGGAAAAAATATAATACAATTTACACACAAGCAAAAAAAACAAAGCTTTAGTAATCATATGAATGTTCAGATATTTGGATAATTAAAATTACTTGAGATAATGAGGGAAATCTTATAATGCAAAAGTCACTTCACCAGGAAAATATAACAATTTTAAATTTCTACTCACCTAAAATCATAACCTCAAAGTACATTTTTAAAATACAGCAATTTTAAGGAGAAATAGACAAATCCACAATCATAGTTGGAGAGTTTAATGTACCTTATTCAAAAACCAATAAATAAACAAAAATCAATAAGAATACAGAAAATATCAATAATTAAGAAATCTATCCTTATAAGCGTATATAGAACATTGATCCTACAAACTGAAGAATATGCATTCTTTTAAAGAGTATGTGGGAAATTTATCATAACTGACCAAATATCATTCCATAAAACACATCTCAATAAAGATTAGAATTTATTTTCTTTTAAAAATTTTAAAGATTAGAATTTATTTACTTATGTTCTCTTGGCCATACCAGAATTAAGGTAAAAATCAATTACCAAAAATTTAACAGAAAATCCTCAAATGCTGCAAAGTTAAGCACCATAGTTAGATAAATAATGGGTCAAATAAATTTCAAAAGAAATTTTAAAATATTTTGAACTGAAATTTTAATAAATTACACAAACGAAGAAAATGAAAAAGTGAAACAATCACTAACTAGCATAGGTGTCAGCAAACTTTTTCTATAAAGGGTCAGAGAGTAATATTTTAAGTTTTGCAGATCATATAATTTATATCACAACTATTGAGTTCTACTGTTGTAGCTCAAAAGCAGCCATAGACAAAAAGTAAGTGAATGAGCCTGTGTTCCAATAAAACTTTATTTGCAAAGAAAAGTGACAGGCCAGATTTGGCCTACTTTGCTTACTTGAAGAAAAACTAAGATTTGAATAAAAGAAGAAATATAATCAGAGCATGCCTTTTAGCTCAGTGAACAGTATTTAGATAGTATTAATATGGTAAACTCTATTGACTTCAGCAATAAATGTAATACAATTACAATAGGAGGAGTGAAGAAGGAAAAACAGCAAACCCACAATCCTCAAGCAGGAAACAGACAGACTGCCTAATTGAAAAAAACAAGAGATTGCAACATAAGCACGTGTTTACAAAATACCAGAAAAAAACACTTTTAAAAGTTTAAAGTGATGGTATTTGGGTAACGCTACCTGTGAAGAGGCAATAGAGGAGGCCACTGGTGCTGTTTGTTTGTTTGTTTGTTTGTTTGTTTGTTTGTTTTGAGACGGAGTCTGGCTCTGTTGCCCAGGCAGGAGTGTAATGGCGCAATCTTGGCTCACTGCAGCCTCTGCCTCCCGGGTTTCAGCGACTCTCCTGCCTGAGCCTCCCAAGTAGCTGGGATTACAGGCACGTGCCACCATACCTGGCTAATTTTTGTATTTTTAATAGAGATGGGGTTGCACCATGTTGGCCAGGATGGTCTCAATCTCCTGACCTTGTCATCCACCTGCCTACCTCAGCCTCCTAAAGTGCTGGAATTACAGGCATGAGCCGCCAAGCCTGGCCGAGACTACTGCTTTTTTGCATAAGATCATTAGTAGAACTATTTGAATCTTCAATGTGCATTTATTACTTAAATTTTACATTACACAAACAAGGAGAAAGAGAGAGAGAGAGAGAGAGATCATTACAATAAGAGCACCCAAATAAAATCAGGGCTTTTTGTATCCATACTCCTTTGCATCACATTTTCTTCCATCAAGATGTGGAGTCTATTTCTCCACTCTGTTAATCTGGGCTGGCTTCAAGATATGCTTTAATCAACAGAATACTGGGGAGTTGGAACAGAAGGCACACCATATTTACTCATCCACAGCAACTCTGAAATGCAGCTGAACACACGTTCTCAGGTACTCTGGATCTGCGGGCAGCGAATTTTCCTGGCTCTACATTTGGCAGTTGTTCCCTTACCCACAATTTCACTCAGGCTTCGGTTCCACCTTCTAGGCTCTTGGCTGCACTCCCTGAACCATCCTTCTCTTTCCATTAGAGATGACCCATGCTGAGCTCAGTTAGAAGCTCAAAAGTTGCTTCTTTCTTAGGAAGGAAAAAAGAGCCAGGTGCAGTGGCTCACGCCTGTAATCCCAGCACTTTGGGAGGCTGAGGCAGGCAGATCACCTGAGGTTGAGAGTTTGAGACCAGCCTGATCAACATAGAGAAATCCCGTCTCTACTAAAAATACAAAATTAACCAGGTGTGGTGGTGCATGCCTGTAATCTCAGCTACTCGGGAGGTCGAGGCAAGAGAATTGCTTGAACCTGGGAGGCAGACATTGAGGTGAGCTGAGAACACACCACTGCACTCCAGCCTTAACAACACGAGCGAAACTCCAACTCAAAAAAAAAAAAAAAAAGAAAGAAAAAGAAATGTGCACATTCTCTGACCCAAGAATTCCGCTCTTAGGAGTATACACAATAGACCTGCTTATACAATACATAGATATATGTGTGTATGTGTATGCATGTGTGTGTATTTAAATGCAAATGGCCAAAGCACTAGAAATTATAAGTCAATCAATGGAGGGTATGGTTTAAATAATTGTAGTGCCCGACACATAACAGAAGCTCAATAAATATTTCTTACTAAATGAATGTCATGTTCATCCAAAGGAATACCTTGCAACTTTTTAAAAGAATAAGGCAAATCTATATGTTCCAACATGAAAATGACTTTAATATGAAAATGAAAGTAAGGAAGTTCTATGACAGATTTTTTGTGTATACACACACACACACACACATATATGTGTGTGTATGTCTCTCATACATACACACACATATATGTGTAAGGGAAAATATATATAATGTTTTTCTCTTGAGACAGTACACCACACTCAACATTCAATATTGATAACAGGGGAACATCTGCCTTGTCCTGCTCTCAGTTCCATTTCTAATCCCTTAACTCCTTCAATGAGGGCCCCAAAGTCTCTGAAATTGAGCTGACCGAAGAAAATTAGAATAGTATTCATATTTTAAGAGATGTATTTGAACTTAAGCTTAAAATTGATGTTATTAATTATTTAATGGACAAATTGGCAGAGACTTAAAAATAAATGGCAAAACTAAGCCTTAAATCTAGTCTCCAGGCAATCACTGACAATGAAAAATGGTGATAGAGAAGTTATGCATTTAAACTCTTAGCCAACAGAAAAAGATCAGACATTCAAATTCATCTTTTTAGCTCTAGGATATTATTTAATGCAAAGTCTTTCAATATTACTCTTTCCATCTAGCTGAGTCTCTAAATAAAGATAAGATCCATTCATTCATCAAATAGAACAAGGTCTATTACAATGCTAGCTAAAGAGCCTCCTGAGTTTGTCAAACCTACCAGCACAAGTCACCATCCTCTCCTTTCACTCAATTTTAATTAAGGCAGACTTAACCACAAAGAAACACCTGTTGTTTCTAAAAGGCCTCATAAAATAAAGGGAACAATAAGACTAAATGAAAGATTTTTAAAACACCCAAGCTTTTATAATAAAATCAAATGCAATCCCCTCAGAACAAAAAGAGTAAAAATAAGTATTTAAGTTAAAAGGTCATATTTCTAGCTTAGCTAAAATAAAGAAAAATAATTTATCAAAGACTTTAAAAGGCACATATTCTTACACAAAAAAAGTCAAATATAAAGCCCAGAAATTTTCACTGCTGACAAAGGATGTCAGGTATGGTATGCTTTTTCTTTTCTTTTTTTTTTTTTGAGATGGAGTTTCACTCTTGTTGCCCAGGCTGGAGTGCAATGGTTCGATCTCGGCTAACTGCAATCTTCACCTCCCAGGTTCAAGTGATTCTTCTGCCCCAGCTTCCCAAGTAGCTGGGATTTCAGGCACCTGACACCATGCCCAGCTAATTTTTTGTATTTTCAGTAGAGACGGGGTTTCACCATGTTGGCCAGGCTGGTCTCGAACTACTGACCTCAGGTGATCTACTCACCTTGGCCTCCCAAAGTGCTGAAATTACAGGCATGGCCACTGCACCTGGCCAGGGATATGCTTTTTAATACATATTCCAAAAATAATTATTAATATTTAGTCATGAATTAAAACATTAAAGAAAGTTTGACATTTTTGTATTCTTTAAGAAGGTTAAAAGTCCCATTCCAGATCTACTGAACTAGAATCTCTGATGTATTGCAACAAACTTTTGAGAATCACTACTAGAAAACACCAAGTTTAATACATATTACACCAATACTGTATATGAATGTTTAAAATACATCATTTTAATATATATTAAACATTGGTATGTCATAAACGTTCATTAAAAAGCCAACACATTAGAAATTGTTCCTTTCATTATTTCATAAAATGAATAATATTATTTCACATTTACATTGCCAAAACACTTATTATGCTGGAGACGTAATAAATATACATCTACAAAAAAAACAGATACAAATCTCAGGCTCAGAAAGGTTAAGAAATTTTCGAGGATCACCCAACTGGAAAAGAGCATAGCAGATATCTTAGTCTGTTCTCACATTGCTATAAAGAACTACTTGACACTGGGTAAATTATATAGAAAAAAGGCTTAATTGGCTCACAGTTCCACAGGTTGTACATAGAGTATGGCAAGCGTGTCCTCAGGAAACTTAGAATCAAGGCAGAAGATGAAGGGGAAACAAGGCATGTATTCACATGGCCAGCAGGAGAGAGAGCAAAGGGGGAAGAGCTCCACACTTTTTTTTTTGAGACAGAGTCTTTTCTTTTGCCAGGCTGGAGTGCAGTGGCACGATCTTGGCTCACTGCAACCTGCGTTGCCCGGATTCAAACAATTCCTCTGCCTCAGCCTCCCGAGTAGCTGGGACCACAGGTGTGCACTACCACACCCGGCTAATGAGCTCCACACTTTTAAACAACCAGATCTCATGAGAACTCACTGTCACCACCAGAACAGCAAGAGGGAAATCTGCACCCATGATCCAATCACCTCCCACCAGGTCCCTCTGCCAACATTGGGGATTACAATCCAACATTAGATTTGGGTGGGCACACAGAGTCAAACCACATCCATGGACATTCAAACCAACGCATCACATGCCAAGTCCAACACATGTTCCATAGTGACACACAGTTTCCATGAAGAGGTCCAAGAAGTGAAAACAGGATGCAGGTGAGGGAGCCTGCAAGGCAGCCTTCTCTGATGCCACCTGCCTTTCCCACTAGCTGTGATTCTATCCGGACATGCTCCTTGTTGCTAATATGTATCTGGAAATTTCATTCCCTCTGTAGATTATGAGTGCATTCATTCATTCATTCGTTCATGCTCTCTTCTTTTTAATTTCCTCAGAATCCTGCCTAATGTTCTGAACAAAGAAAAACAAAATCCACAAATACAAGTGCTCTGGACCACTTCTTTATGAAAATAAGTTGTCATGAAAATTGTACTATGCTTCATCTCTTTACTCCTGGTATAGCAAAGCTCTAGAGAATGTCCCATTCTAAAATCTTGTGAAGATTTTATGTTCTTCTGATAAATAAGCCAAAGATTCCCAAACTTGAAGGTTCACCGGAAGTACCTGGGACGCTCATTAAAAAATAAAAACCTGGACCCCAACTCAGAGCTACTGAAATGGAACTTCCAGTATCCCTGAAACAGTGTTTGTCAATCACTGCTGTAAGACACCAGTACAAATATGCAAAGCAACTTTTATACCAAGCTGTCCATTCTTAGACTTTGTTTATGTGTTTAAACTGAGAGATGAACACAATTTAAAGGAATCTAAACACATCTGTGTAGCTACAGGCATCCTGTCTTTGATGAGAACCAGGCAGAAAACAGTGTTAAAGGAGAGAGGTGTGCCCACCTACTAGGTGGGAGAACTCCAGCTGGAGTTGAAATCAATAGCCCTAGATTCCAGAGTCAGCTCTGCCCCTGTATAAGTCATAGACTAGCACAGGCCTCAGGAAGGTTCTGTGACATTACTGTATCTTTCTATTTCTTCTTCATCTCCTTTGAACTTTGTTCCCTCTGTTTGTCCTTAAACGTTGCTGTGCTTTAGATTTCTGTCCTCAGTTATTCTTTGAACTATCTACACTAAATCCTGCCTCATTTCATCAAGTTCCCATGTCTTGAATAACTTATCTACATGCTGATATTTCCCAAATCCGTATCTTCACTTACTGTCCTCAGCTGCACTCTGATTTATAAGACCCCAGACTTAGAGAAGTGACACTTTGCAGCCTTTCCTCATCATTGACCTATTTCTACTAGCTAAGGTGGAACACTTTTAACCTTGTGTTACTCCTTTTTAGATAAAGACAGATTACCAGCAATAGAAATATGGTCAAGTACGTTATAGTACTTTTATCTAATGGAACATTACACAGCCATATAAAATGGTAGTTTGAAAAAGTACACAAAACGTGGGGAAATCAAGTATATTTTTACAAAAGAGAATACTAAATTTTATCTCCATTATAATTACGTGGGAGACCAGAACATGCCACCCCAAAATATGCCTCTTTGGCTTAAGGATTATTTTGAAAGGCAACTGAGAGAGCAGGAAAGCTCTCTGCCTTCTAGTGGCCTAAAAGCAGGATATAAATTTGGAAAGACAAGGGTATCCCTCCTCCCTTCTCAACCAGGGAGGACAAAGGTTAACCACTGAAGACAATTTTTGACCCGTATTGGCCTGGATATGGCATCAGATGACTCTACGTGAACAAGCTTTACTAACTAGCCCTTATCTGCCATTAATTTGCCTTCTCACAATTTGCTGTTCCTACAGACACAATTCTTTTCCTTTGTTCTGTCACTATTATAAAAATTTACTATTCTTTGCTGAAGATGCTATATAAGCTAGAATTCAAAACTACCTCTTTGAGAATTACTCAGCCTTTAGGCATCTCCCACATAAGTATGAAATATATTAGTAAACTTCTGTTTGTTTTTCTCTAATCTGCCTTTTGTCATAGGGATTCATTCCAACTAACAACTCATGAGGGCTGAGGAAAAAGTTACTTTTCCTCCTCTACCACTGTAATGTAAAAAGGTCAAAAGTATTTGGACTAGAACTGGAAGGGAATATAGAAAATGACAGTTTATTGTTATTTAGATTTCTGGGTGGTTCTTTCACATTAAGAGATTTCCATTATTATTTTATAGTTTATGCAAATATATAGTTTATATGTGATCGTCTTAATTTGTGTAGTTATTCTAATCTTAATAAGTTTGTGGGAATAAATAATAATATAGCAGACAGAGAGATCCAAGATGGCCGATTAGCAACAGCTCAGGATTGTAGCTCCCAGGGAAAACACAGAGAGCGAGTGGAAGCCGCACTTTCAGACGAATTTTTGTTGCCCACAGACTGGGAGATTCCCGGCGGAAGATTCCCACCAGTCGCCAGCGTGACTCTTTTGGCCAGCGCAGCTGTTTTGCCGGTGCCCTGGCACAGCACTTCTCGGTGCAGAGTATACGGGACTGGGTGCCCTTTTAGTCGGGCTTGGCTGGTCCCATCCCCACAAGGAGAACAGCAATTGGAAGCGCTGAGGACTGAGAGTTTCACAGCAAGCACAGCCAAACCCGGGAAGGTCCAGCTCTTTGGGGAACGGGCGTCCGCCAAAGGAAAACTAAGAAATAGAAAAACTTCATCACCGGGATGAGAGAGATCCAAAATGGCCGCTTAGCAGCAAGTCAGGATTATAGCTCCCAGTGAAAGCACAGACAGCGAGTGGACGCCGCAATTTCAGATAAATTTTTGTTGCCCACAAACTGGGAGATTCCCGGCAGAGGAGCCACATGGGTCGCCAGCGCAACTCTTCTGGCCGGCGCGACTGTTTTGCCGGCGCCCCAGCGTAGCGCTTCTCGGTGCAGAGTGTATGGGACTGGGTGCCCTTTTAGTCGGGCTCGGCTGCTCCCATTCCCACAAGGAGAACAGCAATTGGAAGCGCTGAGGACTGAGAGTTTCACAGCAAGCACAGCCGAACCCAGGAAGACCTGGCTCTGTGGGGAAGGGGCGTCCACTGAAGGAAAACTAAGAAACAGAAAAAACTTCATCACTAACAAGCCAGACGTCCACTCAGAGACCCAATCTGAAAGTCGGCAATTACAAATAGGACAGGTGAATAAATCCACAAAAATGGGACGAAACCAGTGCAAAAAGGCTGAGAACACCTGAAATCAGAATGCCTCTCCTCCTACAGGGGATCGCACCTCCTCATTAGCAAGGGAACAAGAACTGACGGATAATGAGTGTGATGATCTGTCAGAATCAGGCTTCATAAGATGGATAATAAGAAACTTCTGTGAGCTAAAAGAACATGTTCTAACCCAATGCAAAGAAACTAAGAACCTTGAAAGAAGATTTAACGAAATGCTAATGAGAACGGACAACTTAGAGAAGAATATAAGTGAATTGATGGAGCTG